>CM060940.1:224618812-224873399 GCA_030765085.1 Allium cepa
GAGTAGCTACGGTATAGAGTTCTCCATATGTGATGGTGAATCCGATCAGGATTGTGAATATCCGGATTGCAAGGACTTCTTTGTAAGTGCCTTCGGTTTTGTTCGATCCCGGAACAGACTTGTATGGATTGTGTGTCTGACATTACAAGTCGAGATATAAAGCCGATTTCTTTCAAATATATTTCTGTTGGTGGCGAAGAATTTATTCTTTTAGCTTAACACCCTTCTCTGAGACGTACGAGCTCAGAGGTTATATTGTTGAAGTTATCAGCGATATATTCCCAATTTGGTAATGTGACATGCTGAGTGTTGCTGAAATGATCATTGTGTTGATTATTGTGATAGGATCGTTTATTTGATCGTCTATCTTGGTGATCATTGTGTTGATCATTTGTTGACCCAAAGCATGGCTTTTGTATAAAGTATGTTTTTGTGGACGTGACTTCGTCGAGCCTCACACCCCGGAAATGGTCAAAACAGGAAAGATGCAGCAAGGTTATGAGGGGTAGCACCCTTTAGGGTATGTACATTTCCTTCTGGATAGAGGTGGTATCATGGTATGGAGCCCAGATATTTAACCTATGTGGTTACTACGAATTTATTACTTTGTGGTTGTTGGTTTTCGGGATCCCGTGAGAAAGGTCGTTTACGATCGGGGAATGGCGTGCTCGTGTCAGTAGTTACCCAGTTAGGGGTAACCCGGCCTTGTGTTGGCAGAGTTCCGGTTTGGTTCTCGGGGATGTCTTTCCAGAGGCATTCTCATGTGGCAATGGGAAGTTCCTTGGCCTGACCATTTGTTGGAAATCCAAAGAAACAATACGAAACTTGTACGGTTTTAGTTGTTGAACCTGCCATCTAATATGGTAGCTATTAGTAGGCATAATATAATGGTACCTATGCTGGCTAAGATTTATATTCTACTTTCGAAATGAATTTCTTCTACACTATGCACTAGTAATAATATCAAATGTTCTTTTTAAATGCGTATCAAGCATGTTTGACTATCATAAGGAGAAATCTTCTCCAAGTCTGCGTTTGCATTGTGTGTGTGGCAGGAGGTCTTATGGTAGTCTCATTTTTTAAAAGCATTGCGAATTGAAATAAAAATATTCCTCTATTTTGATTTTAAAGATAAATAAACTGTTTTGAGTTCTCACACCAGTCACATGACTGACTTGGAGTTTATTGTTTTCCTTCCTAAACTCTGGGTGCCCACCAATTTCTACACGGGCAGTCAAGAGTTAGGTTTATCAGGATATTCTGGATATTCTGGAGTTGCTGGAGGCAAGCTGGATGGCATGGCATATTACTTATATAGTATTTCTTTTTCCGCTGCACTATTTGTTGTTGTTGTACACTCTGATGATATGATGTAATGTAATGTATAAAATGTAATAACTGATATAGTTCTTTGTTTAAAGATTATTCATTTATTATTATATGTTGTTCCGCTGCGAATTGTGAGATTCTGATGTGATTTTGTTGTTTTCTGTCCCGTCCTATTTTCTTCTGTTTTTCTTTTTCCTCTATTCTCTTTTCTTTCTATTTTAAAATTTTCTACCTTCTATTCTGTTTTCTCTTCCCTCCATCTTCTTTTTACCTTCTTTTCTACTTTTTCTTTTCCTAAAATCTTTTTAAAACCCCTAAGGGTTCGTATTTTCGTTCATCTTGAATTAAACAAAGGAGATTAGTGTCTATTCAAGGAGTACGGACTTACGGGTCTTTACAATAAAAATTTAAATCAAAATTATATTAACAATACTTGATATTTCCACAATATTATAAAATTTTATAGAATTATTTCCATATTTAATTGCTGCAAATTTAAATACCCAAAAATCCACATTTTAAATATATTCGTTAATTAATTTTTCTATACAATTTATTTCACAATCCTTTAAAAAAATAATTATTCCTAAAATAATTTAATTTTAGCATTAATGACTACAAAATTTCAATATTTTCTTTTAATTCCAAAATTGTTCTTATTTAGTTTATAAAGTCCATTTTAGCCAATTAAATAGCCATTATTATCTTTTATTAATTATCCCCAAATATTGGGTTGTTACAAATATTGTGACTTCTAATGTAAGCAACATATTCTATAATAAATATGTAAGGATGGATAAATAGACAAACATACATGTATACACATATATATAAATTTACAAACACACATACATATCTTTAAGAGTGTATTTTATATGGTGTACATAGTATATTATCTATAAAAAAAATTAATATTTTCTACTGCATCTTACATGTGTTAGGAATAAGGTACAAATGTGCAAAAAGTTTTAAATACACAACTTCGCAACCGAAAAAAATTTGTATTCATAGTATATTATTTGCAAGACATAACTTAAGCATAAAGTTAAGCCATAAAGACCAAGTACTTTACCAATATTTTCAAGGACAAACGATGATAATTTCTATATAGGGTAGTAAGAGCAGATAAACACTAATTTAGCTAGTAACATGTGTATAATCAGCAAATTTTCCAGTGAATTCAATTTGTCAAACTTTTTATATGCAATAAAATTGAAATAGGAAATTGAGTATAGCATTCCTTACACAAATGAAGATGAAATCACATCATATTACTTGGGTATATATAATGTTTAGCTCATTTATGAAACCAAACACATATCCATGTATCTATGTACGTACATATGTTTGGTTGTATCAATGATAGTTGATATCAAATGATTATTTTAAATGATCTTAAAATGTTTGGAAGTGTGTGTATCCAAACATTTACACAATAGTAATATAAGTATGTAAAAATCTAAATATTCAAAAATACAAATTTGGTAACGACCCGAAATTTTAGGCAATATCAATTTAATAATCTGTATTAATAATTTAATTGGTTTAATAATTTTTCTTTATAATTTTAATTTAAATTTGTAAATTTAATCTTTTAAAAGTTAATAAATTTTCAATCTGGTAATTTTGATCCACATCTTTTTAACAATTTAAAATATAATATGAATTATTTGTCAAAGCTAATGAAATTTTATTCTGTTTATAATATATATATTTGATATATATTTTGAATAGAATATATTTTGTTTTAAATAAAGATTTAATTTTCAAATTGTAATATATATGTATGTATATGTTATAATTTGGATTTGTTTTGAAATTTAATTTAATCTACTGATAATTTAAATATGTATGAATTGTAATTTAAAGTTTTGTTTTAAAATTATTATTTTTCAAAAGTTAATTTAAGATGTATTCAAATTTGTTTTCAAAATATAAGATAATTGTTTGTTTTTTGAATATGATAGATAAAAGGGATTTAAACAAAGTTTTGTTTTGCTTTCTTTTTAAAATGATTAATTTAAAATGGTTATAAATGCATATATATAAATGTTTTAGATTTTTAAATTACATGTATAAGAATTATTTGTATTTTAATTAGTTTTAAAATATGTTCTTTTAAAACTAAATTTATATTTACATATGTAAGTAAATTAAATATGTAAGTTTATAATTACATTTAAATTAAATAAAAATTTAATCAAAAACACTTAATAACATATGTAAACATGTTAACACCCTTAATAACACTTGTAAGAAATTTAAGTTATTTGGATGACAAATGTAAAATCTTGATACAAGTGGCAATATTTCTATTTTTATTTTTAATAAATATTTTTAAGAAGAAAACTAGTTTTCATTTAAACACTTTTCCCTTTATTTTTACTTCTTAGTTCAAAACAGAAACCTTTCTTCAACCTGAGATTTTTTAAAACCAAAAGCAAATGCCAATCTGCAAATTCAAATGAAAAACAAATCTGAAACTAAAATCTGCAAATTTCATCTCAACAATAAAAAATCCTGCAAACTTCAAGCTGCAATTCATTTTCAACCTGCAATTCATGAAGTTCTTCACAACAATTCAACCTGCAATCTGAATCAACCTGCAAATTTAAAACCTGCAATTTCAAAGTTCAAGATCAACAACAGTTTAAATCAACATCAATTGAAGCATGTAGTGGGATTTCTTCAAACAGCAAAGTAAAAGCATTTTTCAGATTTAAATTTCAAAGGCCTGGAATATTTACTAAAATCTGCTCTACAAAATGAACAAGTGAGTAAATATTTTAAAAAAACAGTTGTTCTGGATGTTTACTACCATGCATATGTTGATCTATATTGATGTTGCAGGGAAAATTTTCAGTTTTTACATTATTGGATTGATAGATTTATAAGTGTATGTGTAGTGATCTGTATATATATACAGTCACTCTATTATCTATTACTTCCCTGACTAGGATCATCATTGAAAAATTTGTAATCTTCCACTAACAATCATTATTTGACATCGATGATTGAATAGAAGTAATTTGTCGTCGTTTGTTATTAATTTTAAAAATAGTTTCATAATTTAAAATGAAACAAACAATTATTAAAAAGGAAATTAACAGTGAAACTTGAATATTTGTTAAAAATTAACTATCTTAAATTCTGAATTGAATTACATGCATGTAATCTTGGTAGAAAATCATGAATTTTGATATGTAATTTGTGATTTTTAGTTGAGTATTCGTTGAGAATTTTGGGCTTGTGTGTTTTTGGGGGTTTTGGTGATTGCCATTGATCGGCGTGTTGATCGTAGCTGGATCTTTGGTCGAAGCAAGCTTTGATGTTGAGGATGTGGGGAAAAATGTACTTGGATTTTTCCAATAATCGTGGTGATGGGATTCAACCAATTTAGGGATTATACTAGTTGGGTTTCGGCTTGACTGTCATGGCAATGGCAACGTGGAAGATGGATCGAGTTTGATCGCAATTGGGGGAAATTGATGTTCATGGTCATGGCACTCCGATGGTATGGTCGGCGAAGACCATCGGCGACGAGATGGCTAGAGGCGTTGAGTTTTTGGTTCGAGCAGCTGCAGTTGTTCGAGCTTGAGGTCGGAATTTGATTCGTGTACGTATTCTCAAATCTGGGTCTACGTTTGTGTTCGTGGGTGCTTGGTGATCGTTGGCGATAGGCGCGACGAACTATGGCGGCCGGAGTCTCGGGTACATGTGCACGAGAATGGGTGTGTGCACTGGAATTTGTGATCTGGGGAAGACGAGTTAAAGACTCGAAGAAGTGCTCGCGTTGTATTCGAGGGCGACTCGAAGTAGGGTGTCTGGTTTGTAACTCGAGGTAGTACCCGTGCATTTTCCATGTTTAACTCGAGTTGTTATGGTCGTTGTTTTCGGTTAGTACTGTGTTTAAGATAAGGTTGCATATTGAACTTGTGTTTGAGATAAGTTAATCAAACTTTTAAAAATGGTGTTAATTGAATTCATTTTAAATTTAAATTTGTTTAAGATGGTTTCTTTTGTAAGTAATTTAACCTAATTAAAGTTTGAATTTCAATTTTAAAAAGGGTGTTTGAATTTAAATATCGAATCAAAGTTTTAAAGTAAAGTTTTAAGTAATGTTTTGATAACAAGGTTTTCAAATTTATATTGGAAATAAATAAGTTTAAATTAGATGTTTAAAGTATTTTAAATTTTAAATGTGATTTCTAAATGCTTATTTTCAAATAAGATTATTATTATGATTTTGAAAACCAAATTGAATAATTTGTTTTAAGTTATTGAAATTTGATTTAATTTCAAATAATTAATTTATGAAGATAAATAAGGTTAAATTATTTGGATAATTAACTTAAGAATACTTAATTAAATATGATTTGTTAATAAGCGAGTTTAATTAAGATTAATGTTTTCTTAATTAATTAAGGATTTTGAAATATAAGAAGTTAGTTAATTAATTATTTAATTAATTTTAAATAATTAGTTAATTGATTATTTAATTTTAAATAATTGCTTAATTATGGATTAATTAAGTGTGATTACTTAATGAAGTAATCAATGGTTAATTATTGAATATAATGAAAAATGGAAGTAATTACTTATGGAAGTAATTAATGGTAATTACTCATGGGAGTAATTAACTGGAAGTGATTAATGGATAATCACTTGATGTTATTAATTAAGAATTGATTAATATAATTGTTTTGAGTTAATTAATTATGGAGTAATTAATTAATTAAAGTATTAAGAATTATTTAATGATGATATTAATTACTTGTTAAGTAATTAATTAAGAGAGAAATCAAGATTATTAATGAAGTAATTAGAAGATAATTACTTGTTAAGTAATTAAGAGTTAATTACTTAATTATTTTAGTTAATTAATTAATGTGATTAATTAATGAATGTGAATAATTTTAAGATTAATTACTAAGTGTAATTAATTAAATTTGTAATTAATTAATAAAGCAATTAATTAAGGATTTATTAATTATTTTTAATTGATTAATAATTACTTAATGAAGTAATTAAAGATTAACTAATTAGATTAATTAATCAAAGATTGATATAATTAATTAAGAAGTTAATTAATTAAGATAAGTAATTACAAATTGTTAATTACTATTTATGATTAATGAGATGATTAACTACAAGTTAATTATTAATTAATAAGGATCATTAATTAATGTAATTAGTGATATTGATCAAGATTGATTAATAAAAGTAATTAATAAAAGTGTGATTAATTAATTGTAATTAATTGAGGTTTAATGTAAATAATTATAATTGATTAATTAATAAAAGTAATAAAGGATCATTAATTATTGTAATTAATGATAGTAATTAAAGATTAATTACCATATATGGTTAAGGATAATTACTTGAAGGTAATTAAAGATAATTAATCAAGGAAGATTAATTAAAGATGATCATTAAGAGATGATTAATTTATTTATTTATACGGGATGAATAAATGAAGAAGGATTTAGGTAATCCAATTGATTAAGAGTTAATCAATTTTGCTTATGGGTGATTGATTGATATTGGATGATCAATTTTTATTGGATGATTGATATTGGGTGTTTGGTTGATACTGGATGATTTGGATATCTCTGATATATGATGCTGCTGTGTGAGATGAATGTTTGATATGAATTATCTATTGTGATAATGTGATTCATCTATCTATTTATATCATCCTGAATATGAGTTTAATTGTTTAAACCCTTAAGTACAACTTGGACACTAAAATGGCGTTTGGATTTCGGTGAGACTGGGATCGGGTTTCCATATTTGGATATCTGAAAACCACATTGATCCAATTAAACGTTAGGTCGTGAATCCAAGTGGAGTGCAAGTGAAGACTCGAGGTGTAAGAACTATACGTCAGTATAACTCTGTGGGTGATTCCGTAATGAGTTTGACGGAATAGTACTTATAGGTTCAAGAGGGTGATTTAGAGTGCAAGTGCTATGGTCGTTGACTCTTAGGGTGATTCCAAAATGAGTGCAACGAGATAGTGCCTTTGGTTTCGTTCGAACCCGGAACGAACTTGTATGGATTGAATGCTTTAAGAACATCGTCAGGTGGACGATAAGCATTCTAAGATAGATATGTTCTATAAAGGTAATCGCAGCCTCAAGCCCCAACAACTGGGAATGGCTAAAATAGGGGAGGTGCGGCAAGGCTAGGTGGGTAGCGCCCATTTCAGGACAAGATTTTCCCCTGCCTAGAAGTCCCTTTTATTTCTTCTATGTGGGCAGTTGGAATCGCGCGCCAACTGCGGGGTTGTCTTGTTCGGGACTGTTCAGTAAGGAATGGTCCCGACCTTGTGTTGCAGGGGAGTTAGGGTGGCTCCTCGGTACATTGATCTAGGCCACGTACTGTGACGGATGGTACCCCAGTAGCCCTGCCATTGATGGAAACCCATTCTTCCTACGAGACCCTACAGTTTTGTTTGTATTACCCACTTTTGTGGCTAGTAGCTGGAATTTAATAATGTAACAATTTCGGCTATTTCTTATTTACTTGAAAACCCTAGACACTATTATAATATCACTGGATTTCCTATCAAATGTTTTGGTTAGCGTAAGGTAAAACTTTTCCATGTTTATGTGTGGGAAGTCTTACGTGATACCTTTCTTTCAAAGGTTTTACTAAAGTTAAGTAATTTTAAACCGTTTACTCACACCAGACCCCTGTCTGACCCGAGTGTTTATTTTCTGTTTTATTAAACTCTTGGGTACTCATATTATGTATGAGTAGTCGAGGGATTCAGGTTAGCTTGACGAATTCTGGAGGAGATATGGAGCAGGAGGCTTCCACGTGTAGATATATTATGATTCCGCTATGTTTGTTTGTATCTGTATCTTGTGATAACTTGAGTTGTATAGTTAGGCAGATGTTTATAACTGTCTAATATGTGTTGTATAAGTTGTTTACTCTGATGTAATATGATACTGTGTAATATTTTATGTGATATATTATATTGCATTCGTTCCGCTGTGGGTTGTTTGTTGTTGTGTTTCTTCTTTCTCTTTCTTTTCTTCTTCTATCCCTTTCTTTCTTCATTACCGATGCGTCTTCCTGGAGATAGGAAGTCGGGTTGCTACAAATTTATATCCAAATATCAACAAAGCTAGGAATTACATTTATCTTCCTAATCATATATAAACTAAATAAAGAAAGAAAAGTATGTTTGCCAATAATTCACTTAAGTTACATATAGACCAATCAATCATAAGTGCTTGACATTTTTCCAAAAGTAGATGAACATCAACAAACAGCCATATGCCAACTAATTAAGAATAACGGAGAATGTTTTTATCTTCAAAATTTTAATGCCACACTAAACGTTCATTAACGATATATTTAAAAGGATTACTAAAATATGGTCAATATCAAGAATAATTACATCAATATGCGGCATGCTAGGTACATATGCTCTCACTTATTTATTAAACAATGACTATGAAATGGCTTGTTAATTTAGACTAAGGTTGTACAAAAAATACACAATAGTACAAAAATACGCAATATAGATGTCATCAAATTGGAATGGATGTGGATTTTGTAAAATTTATGACTAAAAAATAGACTTTACAGATTATAAAATATGCAATTATTATGTTTGATAACCCATAGCTTTATCAAATGCTTTGATCAAGCATCTGATGTTGGAAAAAAAATTGAAAAGGTAAAGTGATGGAATCGCAACTAGATGCAATTGTAGTATCAAGTATTATGAATCACATTAATTTGAGAATAAACAGGTAGTGATATAAATATCCATACCCTAATTATAGTAAAAATGTTAATTGTGATTTATAGAACACCAACATGAGTAACCAATGCCTAAAAACATTATGTCCATTACTAACAACTACATTCTATTTCACATAAAATTTCCAAAGAAGTCATTCGATACCCTTTTCATGTATATACAACTTACAATTTTCAAAGAGTGTATAGATTAAAAACCAAAGTCTCAAAATATATAATACAAACTGTAAAAGTATTCTTTTCAAAAAAAATTCTAAAGTTCAACTTTCAAAAGCTTTTAAAAAAATTGTTACTAAATATAATACTTGCACATTTATAAATACAAAATCTTATAAAGTTGAAAAAAATTAAAAAATCTAAAAGAGATTCGAAAAAATTAATTTCAAAGCTCTAAAATTTTACACTTATAGATACAAAATATATCTGATGTGACACAAGCTTGCATACCTTTAGAAATGACCTAGCAGATACACAACATGTGAGAAACTTCAGATTACACGTACATAGAAATGAGTATTTAGTCCTTGTTAAGTCAAAAAAACATGCAATTCAAAACAACTACAATAGAGGAAATGCATATGGCAGATGAAATTATTTTATAGTTATATAATTTTAGCGATTCACATATATATTTTATGGATGGTTACATTTTTCTAGGTACTAAAAATGCATTGTTAAAAAGAACATGGCAGATGGTTAAAATTGGTAAAACAACCACAAGTTTCCAAAAAAAGCATTCAAAATTTGCAATGTTTAACATAAATTCTCGGTTTTAGAACCAAATTCATCCTCATCAATGACATTTACAATATGTATCACATTTAAAATGAAGCAGAGAAATGATAACATTTTAAGACTTGCAACATAAGCCTATTATTTTTAAAATGAATTGACAAGCGAATCATACAAACAAACAAAATTAAGCTGTAAATTGACACACTTGAGACTATATTACAAAATTTCATAATTTTTCATCTCAAAATTTTTAAATTATAGAATGTTAAATATATATATGTTTATTTTAAAATTCAGGTATTGTTAAAAATTAAAAATTTTACATTTCAAAATTTATGACTTTCAAAATTTATGACATTCAAAACGTTTAAAGTAAAAACGTTCAAAACACAAAGTTTGCCCACAGCCAATAATTTAAAAGGTTAAGAATTTATATGCCAAAACTTTAGGGTCGAAAATGTTGGAAGTTAAGTCTTTTGAAATTCAAAATTTTAATTTTGAAATTTAACACCAAAGTTTGGAATATAAACAAAAAATTTCAAGCTATCCTAAAAGAAATTCAGAACTTTAAATTTCAAAGCTTTGAAACCTAATAATATTATTCCAAATTTTTAAATGCGCAATTTATAGAGCACAGTTGTTCACAACCAATTTCCCTATAAAAATTACCTATATCTAAATATTACATAAAATCACTTAATATTACCCTTTGTCGCTACCAAAACTTAGACAAAAACACGCATCAAATTTAGTCACCATTCCATCCTCAAATCTAGTAAAATCAAAAACACAAAATATAAGCAATCGTAGGAAGTCAATGAAGAAATTAAAATTTCAATCAAGGAAAACCAGAAAAACAAATTATCTATGGTTAAAGAGGTAAAAAGCAATATTCGGACTTTGAAGCAAAGGAGAATGTTTTGCTGCTCAAAATCGCAAACCCTATATGAACCCTTGCTTGAGAAAGAACCAAATTGGATAATAATCCTAAATAAAAAATAATATCCAAATTGTAATAAAAAAACAGCATTGTATCAATTCATTTTAAGAGAAAACCAATGCTTTCCAATAAACCTTCTTCTCACCATCCACAAAAATTGATTTTGATTAAATTTGAAATATCTAATTAGAGTAGGGGTAAAATTTAAAGGTTTTGAATAAGAAGAAACGAACAGCATTACAGAATGAATGAGTAATTTTAAGTAAGTTTAAATTGTTGTATTTTTATTATTAAATTGGGTTATATAATAAGGCAAATGTGGTACGAATGGAAATTCTAAATTTATAAACCGTTAGATTTTGGTAATACAATATTTTTATATTACAGATGATTTGGAAGATATTGTTGATTTTGGTGATACGATATTTCCAAGTAAAGAAGATGTTAACGAATTTCCTCGGTCGACCCTAAAGTGCAAGTATGAGGACCTTGGTTGATAATGGAATTAGGAGAGCCTACATTTAACCTCAATGAGTGTTAGCAAACAGCGACATTTGATTGAGTTAAGGCCTAAGAAGAGTGACAAGCAAGTCTAGGTTCATGGAGAAATCATATGCAAAGCCATGTGAAATCATGGTAAGTAAATCCATATTAGTCAACTGTATGGCAAAAAAAGAAACGCCGATTATGAGTACTTTTGTAATTCGAACCAATCTTTGATTAAAAAATCATATATGCTTTGGAATTCGAAAGTAGGTCATGATTCGAGAAATCTTGTTTTTATTCAATGTAATGTCGAATGTACAAAGTCCAATAGTACAAATGCTATAATTGGCTATAAATTCCCAAATCGACTTGGGTTACAAATTTTAATATGTAAGAACGGTGACAAGAATGATCTTTCCCCTCCACAACATCCCTAGATCTGTATTTATAGGGGAAGAATTATGGCATAGTAGGTTAACTTCGGCATTCATAACTCGTAGCATTGTCAACGTCGCATGGGGCTAATCTTTGACCAATCATCACCTTCGACATTCATGGGTATATAATAGGGCTTTAATATAGCCCTATTAACAGAGATATGCGGTGTTAATGACATCCACAATTGATGTTCTTTATTAATGGGTGGCGCCATCAGCTTGAATCGACGTGAGTATGAAGCAATAACAATAAGGAGTGGCTTTGATAGCTTCTATGGATATTGACGACGTTCGTCATTAACATTACTAGTATAAGTAAACGGTGTCCTCCAGGTGTTGATGAAATGCGCCATAAGAAAGTCGACACTATAATGTGGAGGCATTGACCATTGGCATCATCAATGATGGGCAGTGCTAACTGAAAGACAATTCTAGGAAGCGAAGACACTGGAATGGGAACAACATCAAAGAGACACAACATCATTACTTAATGGCGGTTACAGGTAGCATCGGTGATGATGACGTTGAAAGAGTGCGGCACTGATGAGTTGTCACATTCATTTGATTTTCACAAGTGAAAGGTGGCATCATAAAGCACATCATCAATGAGATGCGGCATAGGTCATATTTACATAGCACCGATGACCTACGATGCTGGTCACATTTGACATCATTGCTTCTTTAAAGAGAAGCGGCATTGGTCACATGTGGTGCTGATGGTGAATGATATCCCTAGCTCAAGTAACAATATGGGGTTTTGCACATAACTCTTTACTGATGAGTTGCGACATTGTTTCGTAGCCATTCCTTCGCTATTGAATATTGTTGTGGCATCATGGTTAGGTCGCATGTCGCACATCTTCGAGGTCAATAATGGTGACAACATTTTCCTCCCTAGTGTAGAGGAAGCACTGACTATTTAAGTCAATTCTGTCGACATTAAGTTTACCGCCTTTGGTGTTCCCAACAGATTCAGCTATTGATTTGAATTTGGTCAACGATGACTTTTCATCCTCTTTTCTTCCTATAAATATTCGAGCTCCTCCCTTATTATTCTTTTACCTGCATTTGAGATCTCAAGCAAGAAATCACAATCCTGAAAGGAATTCATAAATTTCCTAATTCTCAAGTATTCGAATCGTCCAGGTATGATATTCATCTTATTCCGATTTAATTAGTGGGTTGTGCTGGGTGATTTTATGTTGAAATTATTGGTAGGGTTTAGATTAGATTTTTACTAATTTTAAGTCGACCTTGATATATGATTACAGGGCTTTGATGCTTATTATGTAGGTTGGTAATCAATTTAGATTATATGAGCATTAGACCTTTATGTAATGTGAATGGATTTTGATGCTAATCGACATTGACATGAAATTAGGTATGTTCTTGGTCTATTGATGAAGAAGACAACTTATTTGACCTGAAACCCGATATCTACTTATGCAATTCCAACATCGATCATTTTTGACATTGTTAAAATGATGGGCATTGATTTATCCTCCTTGGTTTTATGTCGACACTGACAAGTTACGATATTGTCATGATATTCGACGTTGATAAAGTTCTCTATTGACTAACTAATATCTATAGAGCAAAACTCTTTCACATCATTGATGGTTTAGTTGAGGTGCGGCAACCCCTTATTAGGAATATGGGAATCATTGACAACGTGTATGCCAATTAAATACAACGCTAACATTTTCGACATTAGTTAAAAACAATGTTGCTCATTTTTGATATTAACCTATAGGAATAATTTAATGCCCATAGCCTTATTGTTTTTCACCCTTCTCTATGGCTAATCTTAATATTACAAATTGAGCTTTAGATGATATTGTCACTTACGACATTATTGTTTTAACATGTTATAAGTTGTTTAAACGATTAGCACATTATCAATTAATATCGTCGTTAATGCCAATAACCTCATTTCCTTGACATTAGTTATAGTTGTGATATTCACTATTGTTCTATGATATAACTTGCATGAAATTTGGCAGTAATTTATTTAACCGACGAGGACCTATTGATGCTGCATGTTAACATTTATTAAATTTTATATACTTTCCTACGAAATTCCTTTATTAAAATTAAAGTTCGAGTCTTTTAACGGATATGATATATACCACTTAAGAGTTATTAACTTGCGGCATAGGTGGGATTATAATTTATATTTAAAACATTTTGATGCCATCAATAGGTAAATCAGTTAGATAACAATTTTTAGTTTAGCATGTAGTCATTATTTTAAATATAATATAAGTGTTATTATCTCTTAAATTTGGAATAATACCACCTGGAAGGTAAATGGAAGGTTTGAAATCACCACAAAGTCCATCAAAAAACTAGTGCAGAACCCAAAGATTCACCCTCTGCTAGTAAGAAAGGACATCATCTTTCAAATCCATCATATATCACGACTCAAACAGAGGTGGATTCTATTCTAGAATAATTTGGAATTGCTGACATCACAGTTATTCCTGTCGGTCCTATAGATAACACTTATAACCCACCAGAGGGGTATTTTGCTTTCACTCCCATACATATTTAGCATACTGGTTACCTTCCCTTTCATGATTTCCTTTTGAGATACTTAGACTGTTTGAATATTGCCTCAAATTGAGTCTCTTTAAATTCATATACGTACTTGTTTAGAACCCTTGGCCAAGGAGATAGGGTCTCTGTCTCTAATGCTGAAATTATACATTCAGTAGCTGATTCTGCTAAGATTGATAAGCAGTAGGATCTTCCCTTCTATCGAATTCGTCCTCTCCCAAAAAGTTTGATCTCTGAGAGTGCTAACAAGATAAAAGGATGGGGCACATAGTTTTTCTTTATTAAATGCTACTCTAACATTAGAGGAACGTTCTCTATTCAGTAAGTCTCTACCTTTGATTACTTATTTAATATTCTCTGCTAATAAATGTTTCCTTTTAGATCCTGCTCCTAAGAAGATAAGCTCCATCGATCAAGAAATTGGAAAAAAGTCCGTCTCCTCAATTAATGAGGAGAAAAAGGCCAAACAGTTACTAGAGATGGAGGCATAGACCTTGAAAGCATACCTCGAGAGAGCTAACAAAGAGAAAGCCGAGCTGAAAATAGGTTTGGAGATTGCTAACACAGAAGAGGTCGAGTTGGCTCACAAGAAGAAATCCTTGGAGGATATGCTACAAAGGAAAATTAATATCCTGGCCTACATGAATAGTATTATTAACGACGCCAAGAAGAAATTTGCTTCTTTCATTGATAATGCTCTCGTCAAAATTAGTGAGAAGTGTTATAAAGATGCTTTGTTCTTGGTATATGCTGATAATATTTGAAAATGTCCAGATTTAGACTTTCCATCCCTCCTTGATTGAAATAAAGAGTTCAAATGATATTTTAGTCTTAGGTTGAGGAAGCACAAACAGACTCTTTAAAAAGAATTTCCTACCGAGGAAGAGGTCGATGCCGAAAAATGGCTAACCTTTGATGACCCTCCAATCGACGAAGAGACCAAATCTGATAGAGAATAGGATGATGATGATAATTATAATGATAATGATAATGGCGGCAATAACGATGATCATGATGATGATAACGGCAGCGAAGGTAATAATGATGGTGATAATGACGACAGTAGTGGTGGTGATGGAATAGTTCTCTATAGATTAGGAGATGGAAGGATGGATCAGGAGGTGCTAACCTAGACTTGGTAGCAACATTACTGAAATTCCCGATTCTCCAAGCAAAGGTTCTCTTCAAAAAGGACAATGCTCCTTAAAGCCACAAACCCAAAAGGAAGGAGCAAACTCCTTTGTCTCCAATTCCACTCTCTCAAGTATGGATTTTTTATTTAGATGTCTTAGATTACCAAATAGCATTTGTTTAATATTTCGATTATTTTAGTTAAGAAGAAAATCGAAAAATCATTATAAAGTTATGCTTGAAAAAGGAACAAATGGAAATAGATCAATTGAATAGAGAGTTGGATAGACCACTGAAATATTATAATGATTTGTCTAAGAAACACAAGAATCTCGCTACTGGTACATCACAAATAAGTTTTTGCAAAGAGAGCCAAGTTTCTCCAAGGATGAAGAAGGCATGCCTTCATCGAGAGAGACTCTTGGTAGAGAATGCAGAGCTAATGACCCTCTTTAGGATATTGACTAATGATAGGAGGGATTTGGAAGAATTTCTCTACAAAGTTTACTCTAAAGGTATATTCGTTGATCTTTTCTACTCGGACGACAATTGCAGGGTTTACTTAGGTGCATTCATCGCAGATACTTGGATGAACACGAGTCTGATCCTTATCTTGGGTCATGTCAGAATCTACCCAGAGTTACTTCTATCCCCCTTTCCTCGTGTTCTCTTCCTTTCGAAAAACTCAAGTATAATAGGAACAGATTTATTTCTGAGCTGTAGAAGAAATCAATCTTGCATGAACACGAATGATTGTATAATTTTAATATGTAACCCGAATAGCTTATGAACTATATCATTTTAATTTTTCTACCATTAGTTCAATTTTATCATATTGTACAGATTAAAAAAACCACAAACAGTCCTGTTTCCATGGAACTCTTGAATAAATTTGTCAAATTAAAAAAGGATTTTAAAGAAAAATCCATAATTCTTAAGACATCGCAGGTAGCAAGACACTGCTTTCTTAGAGACCTATAAGAAATTTACATGCGGACTCCTCATTTTCACTTCGATTTCTTGGGTAATGAAAATAATAAATTACTGAGTGAAATTTGAACATATCATGCCAAACTGATATGTGGTCATATTAGCTATTTAGTTGGGAATGGGACTATCATCGATTCCCTTCCGTTAACACCCTATAAAGGATTAAAGCTTCTTTTGACTCTGCACTTACCCTATCTGCTGGGTCATCCAAAAAGGCCAAAACCACTATTTTAAAATTTTAAGAGTTAATTAAATTTTGAAAATAGCATTGTGATGTAATTTCAAATTTCTTTAACGTCAGTAAATCTTTGTTTTTATTAATAAAGAACTTGTTTATCATGTATTAATTCCTATTTCATGTATTCTTTATAAGAAACCCAGTTAGTGCATGCTTCTGATCCCTTAGATGTTTTCTTATAAGTGATTAAGATTAAAGATAGATTACTAGATGATATTGAAAAGAAGAATTCTTCTCAAGACACTTGGCTTTGCGATTTCAAATAATCCGAAGGCCCAAGAATGGCATAAGAAATACTTCTAACTAAGATTAACCTTTAAAAGTCTAAAGGAGCGAATCTCTACCTTAGAAGGAGAGATTAAGGAGAAGGATAAAAGAATTCCAGAGTTGAAAGAAGGGATAGATTCGGTCTTAGAATCCAGGCCTTCGGTTGAGATTGACATTGAAATGGCTAAATTATACCAACAAATAAATGACCTTGAAGTGGAGTTAATGAAGAGTCAAGCGTCTTGCCAATACCTGGAACTAATTGTTTGTGAAGGCAACTCTAGCATTCCCATTCCTACTCTTGAAAGGGCAATGGGATCTGGATCTTTAATTAGCTAAGATTTTCCTACTTTACTGAATCTACCTCCGGGTTTGAGTGATGACGTGATCTCAAAATAGAGCAAAAAAGTTAAATTTGAATTTATGCAAATTTTCAGTAATAAATGGAACGAAAAAGTTTCTCAATGTGTTAATGAATACAAAAGTCAAGTTGAAAAGCTTGCACATGAAAAGTATATTCTTAAGTAGGAGATTTAAGAACTAAAGAGCATGTTCAAACTTTTCAAGGAACCAATGAGACTCTTCCGTGTGCTTTGAAAACTTCAATTGATTCAGTTGATGATGCAGATACTATTCGAGGAAAGGAGAAGAAATTCAAAGAGCTTTTGGACATGGCCCTTTTCCACATTACTGACTCTTTAGTTGCCAAAGATTTAGATAAGTTGTCATGGTGCCTTGAGCTTTAGAAAAGTTTTTCTTTAAACGGATTCTTCTTTTTATCTAATTTTTGTACCTGCAACTTTGCATATAATGAACTAGATCATGTATGAATTTTTTATTTGAAATAATGTTGCCTTAGATGTGGCTTTGAATCGAATACTGGTTCTTTTTGCAATTGCTTGATGATGGCACTGAAGGCTGGTTCGACACTTTGGCCAGGCTATCTTAGGCGAGGCCAAAGGCTTACTCCATCCTCCCTTCAGGAGGTGCTTCAGCGAGGCCTTTGATGGAAACACTAAATGTTGGTTTGATGCTTTGGCCGAGCATCTTAGATGGAGCCAAAGGCTAACTCCATCCTCCCTCCAAGTGGTGCTTTAGTAAGGCCTTTGACGATGGCATTAAAGGATGGTTTGGTGCTTTAGCTAGGCCATCTTAGACGAGGGTTGCTTACTCCGTCCTCCCTTCAGGAAGCACTTCAGTGAGGCCTTTGATGATGGCACTGAAGACTTTTTTTTCATGATACCTTTGATGGCCATTTCTTTTGCCTTAGGAAAATCTTACTCCCTGTCCATATAGGCACACTTATTTTGTTTAGAAGATCTTATTTGATTGATAGTCGGTTTAATATTTTTGTGCTAATTCATTTAGCTTTCCTTGTCCAAGAAATTTGTTGATCAAGCCCTCCAACCTTAGACACTGGTTGTGCTATGTCCATTGGCTCTATGATAGTAACAATATAACTTTTCGAGATTCCTTCCATTTTTTGGACGCTTCTTATGTGAGGGCCAGTAGTTGAGTTCGTCTTTGGTCAAGACAATGATGTTCTCATAGGAAGTAGTAAGGGTATAGTTCTTGGAAAGTCATGATCTTTTGGAGTATGGCCCTTTTGATTGGTATTTAATTCCTCTATTACTTGAGACGAATTCCTCATCTCTAATGACTAGTTTTCTTTTTATGAAGCTTTGTGTTACACTAGTTTTGTTGGATCGATCAAGCACACTCCTCCATTTTCTAGTGAACCATTCAAAGTCCCTTTCTATTTCCTTTTCAAAAGCGGTCCCCTTAGCATTGAGTTGAATCTCTTTCCTTATTTTCAAGAAGATGTTATCTTTTTTGTATTGCCTGCTTAGGGAAAAGATTGGTGTTGGCTTTATATGAAAAGGATTCAAACTCTACTTTCTGGATCGTATGGAGCCACTTGACTTTTCTTATCTTACAAGACTTGTAATGCTACAAGTCTTAGCACTTTTTCTTCATGAATCTGGGGATCATTACTGATTTGGTAAGTTGGCACAGTCATTTGAGGCACAGAGTATCCTTGCTTGGAGATCTTAACATGATTAATTGGCATGACTAAGAAAAACTTAGTTAATGTGATTAATTTGTAAAAGAATCAATGGTAGGTTAGCTTGGAATAGGATATTCTTAGGAGGGGCAAGTCCTTTATGCCCTAAATACGCAATCTAGGATAGTTCTGCTTAGGGTTTTAATGGAGACGAAGTTTTGAGCTCTCCTTCTGGTGCTAAAATGAAAACGAATTTCTTTGTTAACCCCAAAAGCGAAAGGATGAGAATCTTGGTTGATGATGGAATTAGGAGAACCTAAATTTAACCTCAAGGAGTGTTGGAAAATAGTGACACTTAGTTGAGTTAAGGCCTAAGAGGAATGACAAGCAAGTCTAGGTTCATGGAGAAATCATATGCAAGGCCATGTGAAATCATATATGCTTGAAGTAAATTCATATTAGTCAATGTATGATAACGATAAATCAAGAATACGTGTACTTTTGAAATTATAAACAATCTTTGATTAGAAAAATCGTATTGTGACGACTCGGAATTTCTAACAATTTAAATTTGAATAGTTAATTGATTTAAAAATATTTAAAAGTTAATTTTAACTTGAATTTCAGATATCAATATTTACTTGATAATTAAATTATTGAATTATATAGTTTAAATATTGAATTATATAATTTGAAATTGGGTAAAACGTTGAATCTGGAGTTTTAAGCCTGTTAATTTGAAGGCTTATAAAAAATTTATTTGATAGCACCGAGGGTAGTGAAAGTGTTGAAATTGAATTTGGAAATGTTTTGTTAAGTATTGGAAATTTTATCGTTTAAATTAAATTTAAAAATAGCCTTCCGAGGCACAGTCTCGGAATTCGACGAAACTGGTTCCATTAGATCCGTAATAGTTAGTTATTATCGGATTTCAATTTTTGTAGCGTTTGGATTTACCGTTTGCTCGTACGGGTGAGAAACGCGTTGAAATTAAAGTCGATAATTTAATATTTTAAATCGATTTATAAAGCTAACTTCCACATATGATTAAATTAGCTTCTGAAACACGTTCCATTGTGTTTGGAATGAGGGTAAAACCTTATAAACGCCTAGCGGCATTCCTTAAGAGGAGTTTAAAATTATAAACGGCAATTAACAAGACGTTTCGAAGGTTTTATAATATAATAAATTTATGGTCAAACAGTCAAAGATATTTCATTTACAACATCATACTCAAGAAGCCTTCCACCAACCTATATTTTATTCCCGCCCCCCTCCTTATTCTCGAAAGCAGATCGAACGCATATAAAAAAAATTATATAAATGTCGACGCGGAAAAAAATTGGATCTCGTTCGAGCTTCTACACCCAAGATCGAATTCGAATTCGATTAAGTGAGGGGAGGAGTTGATTTCGAGCTCGCAAGTGGCGTTAGGGTTCGGTCGCGAGGCAAGGGGAAGGGGCGCACTTCCGCATGTAGATGTTGACAGTGTCGGGTTTTCTTGAGGCAATCGTTCGCTGTAGCAGTGGGTTCCAAAGTCATCGATTCAGGTGGAGGCAATCGTTATGAACATTCGCGAGATCCGCAAGCCTCCTTTGGCCGCTACAATCCCGCAAGCCTTCTACAGTCATTGAAGGCAAAGCATGCTCTGGTTTGGGTTGTCGGATCTATTTTTATGGGTAAAGATGACTTCAGGTTTGGATGAAACTTAATAATTGTTGGAACACCTAATAGAGTAAAGGGTGTAGATTATGGACGGGAGAGCATGCATAACATGAAAGAAGCATTGCTTGAGCTTTGGGATGAAGCTGAGAAGACGCAAGAAATGGATCCAGTGAACAAACAACGGAAAAAAAGGGTATTGGAAATCCTAAAGGTCAACGATGGTGAGGAAGTTCGCTCGAGTCTGGGTTCATCTTTTCTGTGAAGGTATTTTCTGTTTGTTTTATTAAATTATATATATAAACATAATAAAGGAAAATTATTGGTTTAGAATTAAAACATCAGTTAAATAATAAATGGTAATTAAGCTGTTGTAATTAACTTGTTTAATTTTTGGGATGCTAAAATAGTTTTTAAAAGAAATTATTAGTTTAAATTTTTTTAAATCAAATAATGAATTAAATTGAATAAGTGAATGGTGATCGATTGTTTGATTTATTCAAATGGTAATAAATCATAAATTGTTTAATAAAGGCCGAAATCGTGAAGAAATCAAGCGGGATTGGAATGGATTGCAAACAGTAAAAGCAAAGGTGAGTAAATCTCACGCTGTTGGATTTTTTTATTTAGATTTAAATGGTTAAATTTAAATAATTGGTTGAATGGTTGAATTGATGTGATGTGCACTGATGATCTGGTGACTTTGGTTTTGGTTGGTTCTCGAGTTAATTGTTGTTTGACTTGAAGCATTTGGGTTTTTAAATTGTTTTAAACTTAAATCATAAATAAGAAAATGTTTTCATTTTAAAGTTAATAAGGGCTTGATGTTTTTTGATTCATTAAATTAGTAGGGTAATTAAAATGGATAATTAATTAATTCAATTAATTAATGATTTGGGTTTATTAATTTAGAAATTAAGGGTTTGAATCAATTAATTAAAGTTCAAGTTGATTTATTAAGTTTAATTAATTTAGGAAAATCAATGGATGGTTTGATAGGTAATTACTTAATGTAATTAATAAATTATAATTACTTTGTGAAATTAATCAAGAGATTAATTAAGATAGTTAATTAAGGAGTAATTAATTTATTTAATGGATTAAATAAAAAGGTAGAGAATTACAGGTTGAGATAAATCAAGAATGATTAATATTGTGGTTTAATTAATGATTAATTATTTAATGTAATTAATTTAGCTTAGGAGAAATTGAATTATAATTGGAAATCAATAATCTATATAGTGAATGATGTAATTAAAAATTTATTAATTAAGGTTTATTAATCAATAACGAGTTACTTATGAGAAATTAGTTAAAATAAGTAATCAAGGATTAATGTAATTAAAATAGTTAATTAATTCATGAAGTAATTAAGATTACTTATTGATTTTGGTTAAGAAGAATTAATATCGTAAAATTAATCAAAGTTAATTACTTGAATGTAATTGAAGGATAATTAATCCAGGATGATAAATTAAGATGAATAATGAAGGAATGATTGATTAATTGATTTGAAATTAATTAATGCAGAATGAAGAAATCTAAGTGATTGAGACTACTAATTCAATCTAGGTTAATTAAATTAAATTTGTATGTGATTAAGCTTTGTTTATGGATGATTGAATGGCATTGGATGCTTGGAATGAGTTGATATCTCTGATATGAAATGTTGTGTATATCATGTGGATAATTTGATTAGGATGACATGAGAGTCGAAGATATCGGGATCGGGTATTAGGAAATACCCGGAACCACTTCGAATTTTATAGAAGGATATGTAAAATCTATAGGCTAGAATGAAGTGTTTTAAAGGAATTCGATTATTTAAATCTAAATTCTAGTACTTAAGAAATGGATGTGTGAAATTAGAGAAGACTATAACAATTTGTGAATTTGTGAATTGACTCGAGTTACCCCGGGTTTTATATAAGTTGTATGTTCTGTATTGCATGTTAGATGGGTTTACTCACGCTGGTTTCCAGCCTGACCCGGGTGTTACTTTGGTGTAATGCTCGGGTCAGACCGAGTATTACAGATTTTCAGGTAGGGACATTCTGGAGCTCAGGAGGCAAGCTGGATGGCGAGAACGTATGGAGTATTTCCGCTGTATCATATTATTGTATAGTTGAGGCATGGTAATTGTGTATATCTAGTGTCCGTACATATGTGTAACTCAAATGTATTTAAATGTAATCGACAGACAGTATTCTTTTGCAAACTGTTATTATTTATTATTATATTTTATCCACTACGAATGTGAGATGTTGATGTTTCTGTTCTTCTTCTTCCATCTCTTTCTTTTTTTCATAACTATCTGGAATTTTCGGCTTCGAAAATTTCAGGTCGTTACAGTTGGTATCAGAGCTGAAAGGTTAAGCGAGAACCTTGGCTTTGGTGGAGATTACTCATTAAATAGAGTCCAAAGTACTCTAGAATGAGTTGAGTGTGCATATATATATATATATATATATATATATATATATATATATGTGAGAGCATAATTGTTATTTTCTTATATAAAGGTTTTAAATGATTTCATATAAAAATATATTTTGATGTATAAAGCAATATTTCCTTCTAATAAATATTTAGGTAATTAGTTGTTAAATAATTAGAATTAAATTAAGAGGTAATATAAAATACAACATAACTGAAATTTTGAATTGGAATTAAATTAAGTGGTAACAGAAATACAACCAAATTAAAATTAAATTGATTGAAAATGAAATCCTAGAAATTGAGCTCAGAAATTAAATTGTTTAAAAACTTTAAATAAAGGTAAGTTTGAAATGGATTCAAACTGAAATTTAATCTTGAATTTATAGAAGTAAGAATAATATAAAAAGGAATTGGTATCTAGATATGATAGCCTTGGGTATTGTCATAAATAGTTATTGTGTTTAATAATGATATATTTGTTATTGAGTAGGCCAAATGAAGTAAATTTATAAGATGAGTATAACTTCTAAATTAAAGTAGCTTTTAAAATTGTAAAGTTTTAAAACCTAAGTCTAGAAACAATGAAATAAAAGAAAATAACAAATAATATAATTCAGACTATTTTGAATATAGTCTTATTTTAAAGCAAGAAATGTTTGGAAATTTTTTAAGGGATCTGTTTTGAAATTAAAACCAAGGGTGGTTTAAAATTTAAAAGAAGACTAGTGCGTAAAGGAAATAAATATGAAATAAACTCTAAGGTTGAGTTTTGAATTTTCCTTGGAATGTGGTGCGAAACCCAAAGTGAGGTAAGTTTTAAACTTAAGTGGGAAGGTTATTAATCTGAAGTTTTAAAAATTGGAATGAGAATTGGGATTAAATTCAAGAAGGAATTGAAATGATTTGAAATTAAAGTGGATTCAATTTGAAATTAGTCCAAATTTATTTGAATAATTTGAAACTATAAATAAAGTTGAATAAGTAAGAATCAAATGGAATTTGATTTGAAGTTGGAAAGAAATTGAGGATTAATTCAACTTGAATTGGGAATAAATCAAGTCCAATGAAAATTGGAGTTATTTAAATTGGAATTGGGTCAATTTAAATGGGAGTGGAAATTTAAGTTGAATTGATGGGAAAGTGAACAGTTTTGACTCTGGACTATTTTCAATATAAATTGTTTTAATATAAACTTATTTTTCCAAGCTATTAAATATATACAAACTTTCTTTCTTAAAGCCAAATTATTGTATACTTGTTTTACAATTATTTTTGGAGCTATTTAATCATTTTTCAAATGTTTTCTAAACTAATTACTATTTTTCAACTATGTTACAAATTAAATTATTATTTTACAACTATTTTGCAATTATCTAAAATTTCAGAAACTATTTAGCTATTTCTCAACTATTTTATAATTAGTTAACTATTTTACAGCTATTTTGCAAACTAATAATTATTTTTCAACTACTTATCTATTTTATTTTTAAAAAATTCAAGCTATTTTTTAAATATAAACTGGTCCGAGTTCAAACTGTTATTGATTAAATACCCAACTGAGATAAAAAAAATTGAAGTGATAATCCAAATGGGGATTAAGGCAAATGGAATAAGTGAGTGGAAATTCAGGTGAATGTGAATAGAAAGGAAATTGATTCGGCTCATAATCAATGAAGAGTAATCAAATTTTGAATATTGGATTTTGAATAAACAATGCTACATATCTTTTTATATAAGATAAATCTCCCCTTGTTAAATCTATTGCCGGAAGGAAAGGATTTTGAAGGTGTTTTGAAGTACAAAAGGGATTTTATACAAGTTTGAAATGATCCAAAGTTTTAAAAAAATAATATATATATATATATATATATATATATATACAGGAAGTTATGAGGATTTTGGAAAAGGTTTTGGGAACCTTTGAATTTGGAAAGGCTTTTGATTTTTGGGTAAAATCAATATTGAAATTTGGAAAGCCTAGTTTGAGAATTATCGATTTTGGGATAATCGATTTTGTGTAAAGGAGCCTTGTATGAGATCATACTAGGTGTATGATTTGAAAGATACTATATGTGTATAGTATTAAGTGTTTTGATGATGGCTCTGGGGAAAAAGGCGCTCCCTTGAAAATGAACTTCTCAGGAGTGTCATCATATGGTGCTGCCTTGATCCCCAAGGGTGGGTTCTAAAGTTGATCCTGTGAGGAGTCCGGACAAAACTAGTTCCTGAGGTTATGAGTAGAGTTACCATAGCGAAAGTCGTGTGTGCCGCTGAGAGCCAACAGTTACATGGACTTTTGCTGCGATGGCAACGTAACCCAGGATGTAACTGCGACCTATGGTAACATAACGAAAGTCGTATGTGCCGCTGAGAGCCAACAGTCTGCGTTTGATTTTATATCGGTAGACTGCGACCTATGTAGGAGTGGAGAAGTTTTATTTTGACAGCTAAAATCGTGTGTGCTGCTGAGAGCCAACAGATACATGGACTTTTGCTGCGTTGGCAACGTAACCCTGGAACGTAACTGCGATCTGTTGTGGGTTCTATGGGGTAATCGAGGGGCGCGGAGTGCCTACAGTTACATGGACTTTTGCTGCGATGGCAACGTAACCCAGGATGTAACTGCGACCATGGATGGGAGTGATGATCTCCAGAGCATTCTCACCAAAGATATTTCCTCTATTTTTAAAAAAAAATGTTTTCTATATTTTCAATAAAATTATTTTCCAAGTATTTTCACTAGATGTTGAAAACGGGTTTACCAAGTACTTATAGATTTTCAGTCCTACGCTTGATCAACGTATGACTGAATTTCTATGAGAACAAGGATGGACTGGTTGAAACATCGAGTTATAAGAAGTATTTTTATAAAGAGCTAATTTTATTAGTATGATGTGAATTTAAAAGCATTTCTAAAAATTTTAAATAAAGGTGTTGGAATTTTGGAAAATGAAGGAAATCCAAACTAGAATTATAAAATAAAATTGAACTCAGGAAATTTAATAAAGTGATTTTTTTTAATCAAATCGAATATTGATTTCAAATTGGAAGTAAGCTAATTGGCAAAATAATTATTTGATTGAGTATGTTAATAAAATTTAACCTGGGTAAATAAATGGAGTTTGAAAATGAATTCAAATTTTAAATAAAATTCGACTTGGGTTTGATAATGAATTAAATAAGAAGAGATGTTGTAAAAAATAAAAAATAAAATAGAGTTGGATTGAAATAGTGATGGTTTGAATTTAAATAAAATTCAAGTGTGATATGAACAGTATTTAACGAAATTTGCAAGTAAATTAGATATAATGGAAGTGTCGTCAAATGAAATGAAAATGAATAATAATAGAAATGATTTGAATCACAAACAAAACCCAAGTAAGTAGAAATAAATTGAGAATGGCTTTGTATTAATAAAATAAATTCGAAAATAAATTATGTAATTGAATTAAAAATTTAAATATGGGGTGGATAAATGAGTTAATCGAATTAAATGGTAAATGAATGAAATCTGATTGAATAAAAATTAAATCAAAGCTTTAGTTGGTATTGGGTTATTAGAATGGAAGGTTATTAAATAAAAGGTTTGGGTTAAATTTATTTTTGGGAAATGGATATTAGTTCAAGAATTGAATGTTGTCAAGCTCAATGAAATAATTTTAAAATGAAACCAATGCTGAGATGAAATGAAATGCAATGTATGGTTGGTGAATAAATTAGAAATGAGATGGAATTAAATACAGGATGAGTTGAAATTAATTTGACGTAGTTATAAATTAAAATAGACACTCTATTAAGCGAATATCGTCGAAATTGCATAAAAATAGTCGTCGTTTGGCGTAAACAAAAGTAATTAAAATTCAATGAGTTGATAGAGATTAAGTAAAATTGATTTTGAATCATTTGAAGTGAATATGAGCTTGTTTGGATTAAAAATCAATTGAATGTAAGAAATTGAGTTGCAAACCATTAAAATTGAAGGAAATGGTATATAAATTGGTTGAAAACAATTGAATTAGTTTTGAAAACATATAAATTGCTCGTGGAAGTTATTTTGAATGCATTTCTTTTAGAATTGAAGTGTTATAGTTGTTTGAGTAAGAGTAATGTTATAAACTTCATATATATATTGCTTATGTGTTTAAATGGAGTAAGTACAGGTACCTGAAGGCCGTTTAGCTGGATTCGGATGCACTAATTGCTAAAATAAATAAGCCGCTTGCTTAAAATGCTAAATAAAGGTACGCCTACGCAATAAAAATAGGAAATATGAACTGTTTTTTGCTTTTTCCGACCGTGTGGGTCGATGTATATATATTTATATCTCTTGTCAAATTGAAAAATCTCCTCCAAACAGAGGAGACTCTGCCAAAATTCCGAAATTTAGAGAGTTCGAAAATTTTTGAAAATTTTTTTTAAAAAAATTTGTTAATGACAAAACGATTTCAAATTGGAAACTTAAAGTAAATTAGTAGATGAAACTAATATGAATCAGTAATAAATGAAAGATAAGATTCAATATTCAAAATTGAAAACAAATTGAATTCATATGGAAATGGGAAAACTCAATTGAATAGAAGTAGATGTGAAAACTTCTGTAAGGAAATGTATAAAATGATTTGAAAAGTTACGATTGGATGTTATGGCTAAGTAAGATATGCAAGTATTATAAAGAAAAAAGGAAATTGGATTTGATTTCAGGAGATAATGAATTGCCCGACTAAAAAGGTATGTATTTAAATTTCTATATGAAATTGGATTGGGTTTTTGATCTAGCCACTTGGCTTTCTGTTTTCCTTTTGGAATTTGGGAGCCGGTAGAGGCCTTTTGCAGTTACATCGAGCTAGCCGCGCAAAGGAGACGCTGGCAAAAATTTTCGAAAATTTAGAAAGTTAGAAAAATTTTGATAATTCAAAATTTAGTTTTAAATTGAAATTTAAATGATAGAGCAAAAGGGTATTGTTTGAACCTATAGAAGGTTTTGGGAAGTTGGTTAAGGTGATAGTGGGACTTTAATAAAAGATAGTTGGTAAGATGTTGATAAAACTGTTGGTTTTGGAGGAAAGGTAAACGGGTATTGGTCCATTCTTCCTAACTAGTAATTTCGGGGACGAAATTCTTTTAAGGGGGGAGGAATGTGACGACCCGGAATTTCTAATAATTTAAATATGAATTGTTAATTGAATTTAAAATATTTAAAAGTTAATTTTAACTTGAATTTCATATAATAATATTTACTTAATAATTAAATTATTGAATTATATAGTTTATATATTGAATTATATAATTTGAAATTGGGTAAAACGTTGAATCTGGAGTTTTAAGCCTGTTAAAAATAATTTGAAAGCTTATAAAAAATTTATTTGATAGCACTGAGGGTAGTGAAAGTGTTGAAATTGAATTTGGAAATGTTTTGTTAAGTATTGGAAATTTTATTGTTTAAATTGAATTTAAAAATAGCCTTCCCAGGCACAGTCTCGGAATTCGACGAAACCAGTTCTATTGGATCCGTAATAGTTAGTTATTATTGGATTTCAATTTTCGTAGCGTTTGGATTTACCGTTTGCTCGTATGGGTGAGAAACGCAGTGAAATTAAAATCGATAATTTAATATTTTAAATCGATTTATAAAGTTAACTTCCGCATAAGATTAAATTAGCTTCCGAAACACGTTCCATTGTGTTCGAAATGCGGGTAAAACCTTATAAACGCCTAGCGGCATTCCTTAAGAGGAGTTCAAAATTATAAACGGCAATTAACAAGACGTTTCGAAGGTTTTATAATATAATAAATTTATGGTCAAACAGTCAAAGATATTTTCATTTACAATAAGAAGCCTTCCACCAGCCTATATTTTATTCCCATCCCCCTCCTTATTCTTGAAAGCAGATCGAACACATATAAATAAATAAATAAATGGCGACGTGGAAAAAAATTGGAACTCGTTCGAGCTTCTATACCCAAGATCGAATTCGATTAAGTGAGGGGAGGAGTTGATTTCGAGCTCGCAAGTGGCGTTAGGGTTCGGTCGCGAGGCAAGGGGAAGGGGCGCACTTCCGCATGTAGATGTTGACAATGTCGGGTTTTCTTGAGGCAATCGTTCGCTGTAGCAGTGGGTTCCAAAGTCATCGATTCAGGTGGAGGCAATCGTTATGAACATTCGCGAGATCCGCAAGCCTCCTTTGGCCGCTACAATCCCGCAAGCCTTCTACAGTCATTGAAGGCAAAGCATGCTCTGGTTTGGGTTGTCGGATCTATTTTTATGGGTAAAGATGACTTCAGGTTTGGATGAAACTTAATAATTGTTGGAACACCTAATAGAGTAAAGGGTGTAGATTATGGACGGGAGAGCATGCATAACATGAAAGAAGCATTGCTTGAGCTTTGGGATGAAGCTGAGAAGACGCAAGAAATGGATCCAGTGAACAAACAACGGAAAAAAAGGGTATTGGAAATCCTAAAGGTCAATGATGGTGAGGAAGTTCGCTCGAGTCTGGGTTCATCTTTTCTGTGAAGGTATTTTCTGTTTGTTTTATTAAATTATATATATAAACATAATAAAGGAAAATTATTAGTTTAGAACTAAAACATCAGTTAAATAATAAATGGTAATTAAGCTGTTGTAATTAACTTGTTTAATTTTTGGGATGCTAAAATAGTTTTTAAAAGAAATTATTAGTTTAAATTTTTTTAAATCAAATAATGAATTAAATTGAATAAGTGAATGGTGATCGATTGTTTGATTTATTCAAATGGTAATAAATCATAAATTGTTTAATAAAGGCCGAAATCGTGAAGAAATCAAGCGGGATTGGAATGGATTGCAAACAGTAAAAGCAAAGGTGAGTAAATCTCACGCTGTTGGATTTTTTTATTTAGATTTAAATGGTTAAATTTAAATAATTGGTTGAATGGTTGAATTGATGTGATGTGCACTGATGATCTGGTGACTTTGGTTTTGGTTGGTTCTCGAGTTAATTGTTGTTTGACTCGAAGCATTTGGATTTTTAAATTGTTTTAAACTTAAATCATAAGAAAATGTTTTCATTTTAAAGTTAATAAGGGCTTGATGTTTTGTGATTCATTAAACTAGTAGGGTAATTAAAATGGATAATTAATTAATTCAATTATTAACGATTTGGGTTGATTAATTTAGAAACTAAGGGTTTGAATCAATTAATTAAAGTTCAAGTTGATTTATTAATTTAATTAATTTAGGAAAATCAATGGATGGTTTGATAGGTAATTACTTGATGTAATTAATAAATTATAATTACTTTTTGAAATTAATCAAGAGATTAATTAAGATAGTTAATTAAGGAGTAATTAATTTATTTAATGGATTAAATAAAAAGGTAGAGAATTACAGGTTGAGATAAATCAAGAATGATTAATATTTGCGGTTTAATTAATGATTAATTATTTAATGTAATTAATTTAGCTTAGGAGAAATTGAATTATAATTGGAAATCAATAGTTATATAGTGAATGTTGTAATTAAAGATTTATTAATTAAGATTTATTATTCAATAACGAGTTACTTATGAGAAATTAGTTAAAATAAGTAATTAAGGATTAATGTAATTAAAATAGTTAATTAATTCATGAAGTAATTAAGATTATTTATTGATTTTGGTTAAGAAGAATTAATATCGTAAAATTAATTAAAGTTAATTACTTGAATGTAATTGAAGGATAATTAATCCAGGATGATAAATTAAGATGAATAATGAAGGAATGATTGATTAATTGATTTGAAATTCATTAATGTTGAATGAAGAAATCTAAGTGATTGAGACTAGTAATTCAATCAGGGTTAATTAAATTAAATTTGTATGTGATTAAGCTTTGCTTATGGATGATTGTATGGCATTGGTTCTTGGAATGAGTTGATATCTCTGATGTGAAATGTTGTATATTTCATATGGATAATTTGATTAGGATGACATGAGAGTCGAAGAGATCGGGATCGGGTATTAGGAAATACCCGGAACCACTTCGAATTTTATAGAAGGATATGTAAAATCTATAGGCTAGAATGAAGTGTTCTAAAGGAATTCGATTATTTAAATCTAAATTCTGGTACTTAGGAAATGGATGTGTGAAATTAGAGAAGACTATAACAATTTGTGAATTGACTCGAGTTACCCCGGGTTTTATATAAGTTGTATGTTCTGTATTCCATGTTAGATGGGTTTACTCACGTTGGTTTCCAGCCTGACCCGGTGTTACTTTGGTGTAATGCTCGGGTCGGACCGAGTATTACAGATTTTCAGGTAGGGACGTTCTGGAGCTTAGGAGGCGAGCTGGATGGCGAGAACGTATGGAATGTTTCCGCTGTATCATATTATTGTATATCTGAGGCATAGTAATTGTGTATATCTAGTGTCTTTATATATGTGTAACTCTGATGTATTTAAATGTAATTGACAGACATAGTATTCTTTTGCAAACTGTTATTATTTATTATTATATTTTATCCACTGCGAATGTGAGATGTTGATGTTTCTATTCTTCTTCTTCTATCTCTTTCTTTTTTTCATAACTATCTGGAATTTTCGGCTTCGAAAATTTCGGGTCATTACACGTATATCCTTTGGAATCCGAAAGTCAGTCATGGTTTGAGAAACCTTGTTTTTATTCAATGTGATGTAGAAGGTACATAGTCCAATAGTATAAATGCTACAGTTGGCCATAAATCCCTAAATCGACTTAGGGTTAAAAAAATTAATATGTAAGAAGAGTGAAAAGAATGATTTGCCCCCTCTATAGCACCCCCAGGTTTGTATTTATAGGAGAAGAGCTGCGGCACGGTAGGTCAACTTCGGCATTCATAACTCTCGGCATTGCCAGTGTCGCATGGGGCTATCATTACCTTCGATATTCTTAGGTATGTAATAGGGCTTTAGTATTGCCCTATTTATAGAGATATGCGGTGTCAATGACTTCCACAATTGATGTCTTTATTAATGGGTGGCGACATCAGCTTGAATCGAAGTGAGTATGAAGCAATAATAGCGGCTTTGATAGCTTCTGCGGATATTGACGACGTTCGTTATCAACATCGCATGTATAGGTGGGTGGTGTCCTCCAACTGTTGATGAAATGCACCATAAGAAATTCGACACTATAGTGTGGCGGCATTAACCATTAGGGAGATCAATGATGGGAAGTACTATTTGAAAGATGATTCTAAAAAGTGATGAGGTTGGAATGGGAGCGACATCAAAGAGACACGATATCATTACTTAACAGCTTTAGTTGCAGGTTGCATCAGTGATGAGCGATGTAGAAAGAGTGCTTGCTATTTTTAAACAATTTCTTTTTTTCCTTTTTCTATTTTTCCCCAATTTAATTATTTATTTTATTTTGAAAATGATAAATAAATTATTTTATTTCAAATTTTCACTTCATAATATTTTTAAAATGAAGTGGACATTTTTCCAAGACTAATAGTGATTTATATGTAATTTCTGGACCCTGTTTTGAATTTTTAAGAAATTCCTTTTATTCTGTTTCTATTTTCTTTAAATTTTATTATTTATTTTCATATTATTTCACTTGGTTTCGGTTTTTACAAGTATTTGCTGATTTACTTTTGGTTTTATTTGATCTTTAGAAAACGGAAATGCGTTTCATTTCTAGACGTTTCATTTCTAGTCGTTTCTTTCATCGTTTCCTCATTTACTCTTTGTCCGTTTTTTTCTATTTATTAGCCGTGAGTTCTGTAACTCATTTTCACGTGTATAACATCTCATTTCATCATATTTTCGGCCATTCATCTTGGAAACACATATGGTAATGCCTTCTTCCTCTTTTTTTCTGCTTTCTCTCTTCATCTTATTGATTTTTCCATTGAATTTTTCCTTGTTCTCTCCACTCTTTTGCTCGGCCTCAACTCCATAGCCATGGCCACCACCTCCTACACCTCTTCCCTGTCATCATCACCACCTACTCCTCAGATCTGAACCATGGTCGAACCCACCATGATGCTAAAATCCAAAAAAAATACAACCTATGCCTTAAAAACATGGTAGTTGAGCCTTGTTGCTTCACCACCTCTTTTTTTCCACCACCACCTCTAGCACCACCTCCACCTTCCTCCTCCCCTTCCACGGCTTCAAATCCCTCTCTCCTCCTATGACCAGACCAGGCCATGGCCTTTAAATGAAAACAAACACCTCTAAAGTTGCACAAAACTCCTTAAAAGCTTGTCTAGCCACCTAGTCTTCATCACCATCACCTTAGATGACCTTAGCCACCTCCTATTGCTCCACCACCACCTTTACACACCCCTAACCATCACCATCATCCTCTGTCCAGATCTGAAACATGCCATAGCCAAGCCATAGATCCATGTAGCCTAGCCCAAAATGAACCAAAAACCCACTATTTGCATAAGCCTCTTCATATTCATGCATAGTAACTCCTCCACCACTTCAATACCTAGTAGCCATGCCTTATAGGACCCAAATCTGAACCAAAGTATGTCCAAAACTGAGCCAAAACATTCCCTAAGCCGTGCTAGCAAGTGTAGAAGGCAAGGCAAAAGACTGTGTATTCGTATCTCTTTTTATTTCAAAGTTATTCCTATTCAATGTTGTATTGAATTGTAATTTTATTTTGTTTTGTTTTGGGTTGTAACACAAGTTCTAAGCTTGGATCTCTTCCCACTTGAGCCTATTGTTGTGTCATCGTGCCTTCTGGAATCCGTTGTGTCGTTTGTATTGCAATCTCCAGCTAAAAAGGTGAGTAAAGCTCACACGACATTTATACTTATGTAGTTGTGAAACAACAACAACTGAATGTGTAAAAAAATATGTGATGTTATAACTGCCTGTGATTAATTATATATGATGTTAAACTTATTAAATTTCATGTCATATCATCTGTTATTATATAAATGTTGTTACTGTTCATTTTTATATATGTTTATCACACTGCAAGTTCCCTGTAGATTAGAAATCACTATGGGTTGAAATGATACATACCCAAACGGACTTTAGAATAGGGAAAAATCGTTATGGGCTGAAATGATAGGCCTGAACGATTTTCAACTTATTTTATTTACTTGGGACTGCGGGTTTGAAATGATAAAACCCTGATTTTTCTTTGTAAATTACGGGTTGAAATGATACATTACCTGTATCACCTTACCTAGCGTAGAAAATTATATACAGGCCCGTAGTTAAAATATGTTTTTCTAAAAAATTTAAAATATTTTATAAATTTAATTATTATAATATTTTGATTTAAAATTAAATAAAAATATAATTTTTGTAAAGTATTATTGATTTTCTGGAAATCTATAAGTTAAATAAATTATGGAAAAGTTAGAAAATCTGAATGTAAGTTATTTTGGAAATTTTGATTTAATTTTTAATGGAATTTAAATTAACTTTGAAAATATGATAAATTTATAATATTTTGAATTTTAAATTAATTTAAAATGATTTGTGTAACATATTAATGATTTTTGAATAAATTTAAAATGTTAATGAGTGAATATTGAGTTGAATTTGGAAATATAACTTAAATTGGAATTTATGAATTTGGTTTAAAAGTGAAATTTTAAGTTAAGTTAAATAAAATGGAATTAAGTTATATTTGAAAATTTCAAACTTAAGTGTTAAGTTGAAATTTAATATAATGAATTGAAATTTGAATGTTGAAATTTAATAAGCGAATTATTAATAAATATTGATTTTTGAAAGGAAACTTAACTTTATAAAATCACGAATTTAAATGATGCTTATAAATGTGAAAATGTATGATTTTATAAGTTAAAAATGATTTAAATAAAAATATAAGTGTTTGTGAAATTCTATTGAATATTTGAAGTTAATTAACAGCATTTTTAATACTGTCTTTTGTTAAATTGAATTTGTTTTTGAATGTAAATTTCTGTAGCATTTTCTAAATGCTGCGAAACTTGAATTTTCATTGTTTTAATAAATTTAAGTGCATAAATGAACATTGAAAAGTTTAAGCTTTTGGCATTTAATAATTTGATTATTAAATGTAATAACTTTATTTTTATGATTTAATAATGAAGTAATTTGTTTTGAAATATAACTATTTGATATATTAAAATGATTGAAATGTGGTTTCGAAAGATATGATATTTTGATATATTAAAATGATTGAAATGTGGTTTCGAAAGATATGATATTTTGATATATTAAAATGATTGAAATGTGGTTTTGGAAAGATATGATATTTTGATATATTAAAATGATTTGAAACGAAGTTTTGAAAGATATGATATTTTGATATTAAATGATTTGAAAAATGGAGTTTTGAAAGATATGATATTTTGATATTAAATGATTTGAAAAAGAAGTTTTGAAAGATATGATATTTTGATATTAAATGATTTGAAAAATGGAGTTTTGAAAGATATGATATTTTGATATTAAATGATTTGAAAAATGGAGTTTTGAAAGATATGATATTTTGATATTAAAATGATTTGAAAAGAAGTTCTGAAAGATATGATATTTTGGAAATGAAGCTTTGAAAGGTTATGATAATTTGATATATTAAAATGATTTGAAAAGAAGTTCTGAAAGATATGATATTTTGGAAATGAAGCTTTGAAAAGTTATGATATTTTGATATATTAAAATGATTTGAAAGGAAGTTTTGAAAGGATATGATAATTTAATATATTGAAATGGTTAGAAATGACTTGATATTTATTTTGATAAATATTTGAATTGAAATATATGGTATGATGATATATTGAAATAGTTTGGAAATGATTTAATCTTTATTTTGATAAAGATTTGGGTTGAAATGATATTTTATTTTGAAGTATAAAATATTGTTTTAAAGTTATAACTGCGGGTTATAATAACGATTGGTTGTTAAAGAGACCGGGATCGGATATTGTCTTATAGCCAGCCAATACCGAAAACCACTTTAACAACTGTGTACGCGGTGGAGATTCCAGAATGAAGTAGGATGGTGGCGATGTTCTCGAGGTATATTACGTGGACCCAACTTCCGTGATTTTGCATATATGACTAAAACAGGAGCTATATCGGGCTACACAAAGGGTCGCACCCTTTCATCGAGCATGCTCCATCGAAAACCATTCTATTACTTTTGTGATTCGATACGTGGCGCCACTTTGATTCGGGGATATTGTTCGAGGTGGGCGGAAGCTGCTGGCTTACTGTCACCACCGGTCCGGGAGTGCAAACGGTGTATCCACCCTGGCATTGCCTCGCGTGCTGTGTCATATCCTTATATCGAGCCCACTACGATTTTGGTTTTAAAGATCCGACCGCGTTAAGGTTCACCATCCCCTTAACGCTATTTTCTATATGATTATACTTTACTGATTAGACACTATGTTATATAGCGCAATATACTACATAGTAAATAGTTTAACGGATCCTTAGATGATGGACGGTCCTAAGCATCTTCTAAGTTACTTGTACCTTTACTACAGTTCCCTTGAGTTTGTTTACATTGTATAAGTATGTATGTCCTGACTCGAGTGTTTGTATTTTTATTTACGCTCGGGTCAGCCTGAGTTATTCACATATTTGGATTCCGCTTTCTGGAGATTGGAATCGCTGGAGATATCTGCTTATCTAGTTTTATCTATTCTAGTTCTGTTGTTCTATTCAGCTTGTACTTGGTTGTCATCTTGAGACTTCTATTGTACTTTATTTTCTTCTGTTGTATTTTATTTAACTCTGATATTTTTATATAGTAGCTTCATGAACTACTATTTCTTCTACTTCCGCTGCATTTTAAATACTTTGTGTCTGTGATCTGTGATTTTTATTTACTGTATATTCTGAGGTTTGCCAAATTTTTATTTACAACGCGGTATTTTGAGCAATTCAATTCTGGCATGAGTGTCTACCTATACACTTATAATGGATGTGAATGGTTGAAAATACCGGGTCGTTATAGCAGCACTGATGAGTTGTGACGTACATTTTATTTTCATAAGTGAAAGACGGCATCGATAAAGCGGACATCAATGAGATGCTACATAGATCATGTTTACATGGCATTGATGACTGGCGATGCTGTCACATTTGACATCACTTCTTCTTTGAAGAGATGCGACATTGGTCACATGCGGTGTTGATGATGAACAATATCCTAGCTCTAGTAACAACATGTGGCATTGCACATAACTCTTTATTGATGAGATGCGGCATTGATTCATAGCCAATCTTTCGCTGTTGAATATTGTTGTGGCATCATGTTTAGATCGCACGTCGCACACCTTCGAGGTCGATAACGATGACAATAGAAGATTTGGAAGATAATTGAGACAATAACTCAAATGTATTGCCTCTTTTATTGCTTTAAAGAGGGTAACGAATTATCTTCATGAGATGGAGAATGATTTGAAAGATTGAAGTACTCGGACAATTCCCTAATCAGTTGATTAAAGAAGGAATCTTATTAGGTGCGTGCAAATTAGAGGAAACTGGAAAGTCAAACAGATAAATATATGAATAGGAGAATTGATAAGGTGTTGACTTATAACCACAAAACAATTACTTCAACCTTAAATAGTAATCTCTATATAAAGATAGTCATTCTATAGAAATTAGAATCATCCTCTCAAATTGTATTTCTTATTCTTCTTCTTAGCCTCCATTATCAATCTTGTAAAATTATCTTTTCTTAGAAAGTAATAAAATCTCCTATCCCTAAAATGGATGTACACTATCTCGCGATAGTGGAACCACTTAAATTCTTATGTGAACTATCTATTTTCTTCCTTTTGTGATTTACTGTTTTTATTCTCCTGTTTCTGTTTTTTATTATCGTACTACAATATGATCTTACTGCTTCTGCATTTATTTAAATTGATTTACGGTTATTTATGGAAATCTATCCCAACAGTTTGGTATCAGAGCTTTAAAGGTTGTTGCTGAAGCCTAGGGCTAGAAGGTGATCGATAAGATGGCAAGATTTGGAGATGGAAATGAAGTTAGACCTTATTAGGAGTATGCATACTACACTAGGGGTTTATATGCAGCATTCAGTTCATAGTTGGCTATAGAGAATAGGAATGAAGATAATGATTTGAGAAGTGGTAGTGGAAGATGAAGGCGGTGTTGAGAAGAAATCATGTTCATCGGGTTATGTTTGATGCAGAATAATTTTCGGTGGATATATCAGAATTAGAAAGGAAGGAGATGGGAGAATGAGTCTTTATTGCCCTCCAATTAGATATGGGTGAGAACGTCATCCCAGAGATTAGCAGAGAAACTACCGCTAGAGCCTTGTGGAAGAAATTGGAGGATCTCTACATGAAGAAATCGCTCATGGTTAGGATAATCCTTTGAAGACCTCTTTACTTATAAGATGAAGGAAGATACATTGTTGAAAGCACATCTTAACTTCTTCGATGACTTGATGATGAAGATGAAAGCTATTGATTTGAATGTGGACGAAGAGAAAAGGACAGTGGTGGTATTGTGCTCTCTTCTAGAGTGATACATGGATTCGCTAATAGATTGATTTATAGTAGAAGCACGATGACATTAGAAGATGTGAAGGCCGGACTCCTGAGTGAAGAGACGAGGGATCAATGAAGCTTAGAGTGAAAGAGGAGAAGCTAGTAGTAGTCAAGGACGGTTCGTAGAGAGAGAGAAAGGAGAAGAAGGAGAATAATTTCAAAGGGCGTTCCGAGTTGAGTAAGCCTAGAAGTGGTTAGAGAAGCAAGTCTAAAGATAATAGGTGCCATCATTGTAAGAAGCATGATCCTTGAGAAAAAGATTGTCCAAATTTTAGGAAGAGAAATGCAACGGATGGTTCTTCATCTTTGTAGTAGAGAAGGTTGTTTCTGGTAATGTGTTGACTGCATCTTCTTTCGATATATCAGACCGTTGGATGCTGAAATCAAGGGCATCTTTCCACATGATGCCTAGGAAAGAGTATTTCTTTCCTTATGAAGGTAAGGAGGAAAGTGCCATATTGATGAGGAATGATGCTACTTGCAAGTCATTAGGAGAAGGATCAGTGCATATTCGCATGCACAATGGGGTGGTGTGCACGATCACTAGAATTCGCTATGTTCCAGGTTTAAGGAAATCTCTTCTGTCTTTGGGTCAACTAGCATCTTTAGGTTGTAGGATTACGATAAAGTGGAATAGCTTGAAGGTGAAACGTGGTGCTTTTTTACTGATGAAAGAAGCAATGTTTCGAAATCTTTATCTACCGAAAGGATCTACAGTTCTTGGAGAGTCCTGTGTTGGAGTTAATAGTTCACAAGCATTAGATGCCACCAGACTTTGGCATCTCAAATTGGGTAATGTTTTAGTGAAGGGCTTGGATCTGCTTCATAGAAGGAAGATGATTAAGGGTGAAAGCTTCAATATTTAGAATTCTACCAAGAATGTGTATTGGGGAAGCAAACGAAAGTTTCTTTTGGTGTCAGTAGACATGAGTCCAAAGGAGTACTAGAGTATGTCCATATGGATGTTTGGGGACCATTAACTACAACTTCTATTGGATATCTCTTTTATTGATGACTACTCTCAAAAGGTTTGGGTATTCGTGATGAAAGCTAAGTTGTAGTCGTTTGAGAAGTTCAAAACTTGGAAGACACTGGTACAAAATGAAGTCGAAAGGAAGCTAAAAGTGCTGAGATCTAACAATGGGGGTGATTTTATTTATAAGGAGTTTATAAATTTATGTAAGCATCATTGAATTCAAAGACACTTCACTGCACTCAGAGATCCGTAATCAAACAGGGTCACTGAAAGGACGGATAGGACTCTACTGGTGAAAGCTCATGGTTTGATATTGACGGTGGGTTTATCTAGAGGCTTTTGGGCTGAAGCTATATCGACTGCAGCGTATATTATCAACTGAATTCCATGCTCGGCCATTGATGAGAAAATTCCAAAGGAAATGTGGAAAGGTACATCTATACATATCAATTATTTTAATATATTTAGTAGCTTTGTGTATGTTCACCACACAGGAAATGACAGGCTGGAGGCTTGAGCCAATCAAGACATATTTTTGGGCTATATGAAAGGCATCAAATAGTATTGCATTTGGAGCCCTGTTGATAGGAAGGTAGTGCACTATAGACATGTCACATTCGATGAATTCGCTATGTTCAAACCGAAGAAGAATCCACCTAGTTCAGTAGATTCAGAAGCTAAAAGGCCTAATGAGATTGAAAGTATTTCTGCCTATCAGCCTAATAGTAGAGCAAAGCTGCAAAAGTAGGTAGAGTGATTGTAGTTATTGACACATCGCATGAAGTCCACAAAATTCCCCTAGTAATGTTGGTGATGGTCATGAAGATAGAGTTGATTTAGCTCAAGGTGGAGTTAACAGAAGCTTAGGCGAAGTTACACCTATTCGGGATAGCTCTAGAGTTAGAAGGCCATCAAATAGGTATGGAGACTAGAACTATGCAAATCTTAGCCTTGATGATCTGTTTGACTATGCACTGCATGTAGTGCAAGATGAGCATTTCGACCTTGAAGAAGCTATGAATTCGAGTACCAGCTCGAAATGGATGCATGTTATGGAGGAGGAGATGGATTCATTGAAGAAGAATCAGACTTGGGAATTGGTATCACTCCCAAAAGGAAGCCAAGCCATAGGATGCAAGTGGGAATATAAGATGAAGGACAATAAGAGATATAAGGTTAGACTTGTTGCAAAAGGGTTTTCACAGAGGAAAGGGATGGAGTATGATGAGGTGTTTGCTTCAGTTGTTAAACACACTTCTATCCAGATATTGCTAGCTATAGTCGCAACTCATGATACGGAGCTAGAAAAATTAGACGTAAAGATGATCTTTTTGCATGGAGACTGAGAGGAGACCGTCTATATGAAGCAACCAGAAGGATTTGTAGAGGATGGAAAGAATAAGTGGGTTTGCAAGCTGAAAAAGTCTCTATATGGATTGAAGCATTCGCCTAGGTAATGGTACAAGAGGTTTGACTCTTTTATACTTACTCTTGGTTTTGATGGAAGCATTAAAGATGTTTGTGTTATTTTAAGCATATGAATGATGGTAGATGTATATATTTTCTCTTGTATGTGGATGATATGTTATTCGCTTTCAATGAAAAAGCTAAAATTGACGGGTTAAAATTGAAGCTAAAGGAGGAATTCAAGATAAAAGACCTTAGTGTAGCAAAGAAGATTTTAGGAATGGAAATTCAGACAGATAAAGCTAAAGATATTGATTAACACAAAAAGAACATATCTAGAAAGTGCTTGCTCAATTTAGCATGGAGAAGCCAAAGGCAATCAGTATTCGCATGCCTTTGCACGTTCATCTTTCAGAGAAGATCTCTTCGATCTCAGATGAAGACACAGCTTGTATGGAGAAGGTACCTTATGCTAGTGCAGTTGGAAACTTGATGTATATCATGGTTTGCACGAGACCGGATATTGCATAAGTGGTTGGTTTAGTTAGTCGTTATATAGTTATTCCGAGGAAACCACATTGGGAAGTAGTAAAGTACGTTTTGAGGTATATTAGAGGAATAACAAATTATGGGCTTGTTTTTGATGGCAGGAAGAAAGATTTCAGCTTGGTCGGATTTTGTGATTCTGATTATGCTGGAGACAGAGATCGAATGAAGTTAGCCTTAGGTTATGTCTTTATACGTGAAAAGATAGCTATTGGTTGGAGAGCGAGGTTGTAAATTATAGTTTCCTTGTCTACTACAGAGGCAGAATTGATAGCTGCTGTTGAAGCTGCTAAGGAAGCACTTTTGAAGTGATTGCTATGAGATTTAGGCTTTGTTCATGGGAGAACGGTTGTAAATTTCAACAGTCAAAGTGTAGTACATCTGGTTGAGAATTTGTCATTTAGTTCAACGATGAAGCAAATAGAGTTAAGGGAGTCTTTCCTTATCTCTATGAATGAAGAAAAGAAGGTACGTCTTTAGAAGATTCACATCAAGGAGAATGCAACAGACATGTTCACTAAGTCCTTACCTGTTGCAAAGTTCAAGCATTGCTCGAACTTGATTCGCTTGCTAAAGTGAAAGGTGCCATTTGGTGGCACATGGGGAGAGTGAGTTGGTAGATGGATACGTTGGTGGAGATTGATAGGTCCTACATGAAGAATGTACTTTCAACACTTTGTTGCCGGACAGTGGTCTTGCCGGAGTTCGTTGTCAAAGTGCAATGGGTGATGGCTATGATGAAGCTCATTGGGGAAGTATCAATAGTATCTTGTTTGAGAATTGCTTGGAGTAAGAGGACGTAGGTGGAGTTGGTAGGCTTAGATGAGAATATAGTATCAAGGTGGAGATTGTTAGATTTCGATGATACAATATTCCATATTAGAGAAGGTTTGGTGGATATTATTGATTTTGATGATACAATATTTCTAAGCAAAAAAAACATTTGAAAGATATTTGAGATAATGGCTTAATATATTGTCTTTTTTGTTGCATTAAAGAGAGCAATGAATTATCTACATCAGAAGGGGAATGATTTAGAAGATTGAAGTAATCAAACAATTTCCTAATCAGTTGATTAAAGAAGGAATCTTAGCAAGCACATGCAAACTGGAAGAAAATGACAAGTCAAACCGATAAACGTTTCTCATATGAATAGAAGAATTGATGGGGCATAGATTTATAATCATAAATAAATTACTTCAATCCTAAGTAGTAATCTCTATATAAAGATAGTCATTATGTAGAGATTAGAATCATCCTTACAAGTTATATTTCTTATTCTTATTTTTAGCCTCCATTATCAATCTTGTAAAATTCTCTTTTCTTAGGAAGTAATTAAATCGGCTCTCCCCAAAGTGGATATACAATATCTCACGATAATGGAACCACTGTAAATCTGTGTGTGAATGCTCTATTTTCTTTTTTCTGTCGTTTGTTGTTTTGCATTCTCCTGTTGCTGTTTGTTTTATCACACCACAACACAATCTTATTGCTTCCTTGTATATTTGGGTTGATTTACAGCCACTTTTGGAAATCTAAGCCAAGATAAACAGTAAGATGACAAAGTTATAGCAGGTTATTCAAACCAAAATTAACTTTTATCTTCTCTAAGTTTCCCAATTCCCAATTATTAATTTAAATTTAAAGCTTCCAAATTCGATAATATTAAATACAAAAAATTTACACACTAAAATACTACATTTTAAATTTACCATTACAAAATGTTTAAAATTAAAGGTTTTAGCACTCTAAGTTTAAAGATGACCAAATTTTTAAAAAGGTTTATAAGTTCGTATGCCCAAAAAATTAATAGCCGAAGTTTAAACCTTTAAAATATAAAAATTCAAAAGTATAATTTCAAAATTCATCACCAAAAGTTTTAATATGGAAAATATAAAGCGTAAACTATTCTTAAAATGAAGTTTAAATGCTTTTAGAATTGATAATACTAAATACAATAATTCTACAATTTAAAAAGGCTATATTATAAAAAGACAAAATTATACCAATAATTTCTAAAAATTAAATATTCTAAAAATTTAGTTGTTTGGAAACGAAAATTTATATGAACTGTTAACCCACCTTTTGCCAAGGCAGTATATAGGCAGATTAACCCAACTGATTTCATAATTATCAAGGCCAATGAGTACAGAGTGACGGTTGTAGGACCAAGAAATAGAGCCTGGACAGTTATACAAAGCCCGGATTGAAAAGAGTTGATAGGTAGACAGTTCAGGATACTTGGAATATGGATTTTGGCTTGGATAAGTTAGGGATCGGGATGATATAATGGAAGGAGTCGATATTCCCAAATTAGAGGGGTATGTGTACTTCAATAGCCTAGCAGGTGGAAGTGATTGGCATGTTATGTTGAAGGGATCGACATTGGGCATGGCATAGAAGGGATCGGCATGTCTCAATGTGAAAGGGATCGACATGTTAAGCCGGGTGGATAGCAAACGTACACGAGCATGTGAAATGATTGTCACGCAACATCTTGGAGGGTTCGACATAGTGAGGGATCCACATAGAGAGGATTAGTATAGGAAGGTTCGGCACAGCATTCTGAGCATGGGGGATCGGCAAAGCATGGATCAGCATTGTTCACAATGGATGGATCGGCCCTGATAGCCCCCTAAGGGGTTGGCATATTGGAGTTTTGAGATAAGGGGTCAGTATGGCATGCACTGGAAAGAGTTGGATCCGTGTACTGCCTTAAACGTTAGGGATCGGCGTAGTAACCTAAGATCGGAATGACTTGTAAAACCCAATGGAGTAGGCATGATGAGTTTGGATTGACATAATATGGATCGACATGATATGTTCCCAAGTGTCGGGTCGGCATGGTAGGGATTAGGTCGGCATAATATGTTCATGAGTATACGATCGGCATAGCATGTGAAAATGGTGAGGTCGGCATAGGATATGGAAACAATGGGGTCGGTACATTAAGAAAGGGTCGGTTGATGGTATGGATCGGCATAGTGAGTTGGGCTGGCCGATCGTTATGGTGGGCCCATGTAGGTGAGAAGGTCCTGCAGCCAAAGTTTCACCTATAAATACAGCATGCAGGGCTTCAGAAAATGACATTCATTCTGCTTCTCTTCATCTTCTTCTTAAAGGATACTTTGCCATTTTTCGTTTTGGAAATTTGGATTTAACTGTAATCAAGTTTCAGTATAATAAAAAGGATTATTCTGGAGTGGACGTAGGCCGGAGTCAGCCAAACCACTATAAATCTTGTCTCTTCTACTTACTTTCATTTTAATTTGATTATTCTTCATATTATATTCTCTACATCATATACTATATGTGATCTGTGACTGGATTTCGGTGCTTTCACGTATAATTGGGTGTTTGTTACCAATTTTGGTGCAAATAATTCGGTGCTTTCACTGAGAAAGCTTGCACTCAGGGATTTGAAAGTTAGGATCTTGGACTTGAAAGCTTGGGAATTTGGATTTAGGAAGTAATGGCTAGGCAGACAACAAGGATAACGCTACTAGAAAGAAGCCAGCATGGAGGAAATCAAGAGGCTTCCTCGGAAGATGGAGCTAATCAAGCATCTATTTATATCACCAGAGACGAGATGGAAACGATGATGGATGTTGTGTAGGAGAGGATGCTAAAAAGGCAGGAGGAGATGATGCAGAATCTACTCCGACAAATTGGACAGGTTGGAGCCATGGGAGTGGTAAGAATGAAAAGCCAAGGAGTTGGAGCAATGAGAGCTACTGGAGTTATGGGCCAAGGAGTCGAGGATGTAGGAACCGCTAAAAACCAGAACCATGAACACAGGGTTGGAACTAATAGGCAAAGGACAGAATAGCCTGGGAAAACCCCCGCCAACGTAGAGGGGTCGGCAACGATCCCTCCAGAGGGGTAGGTATCGATCCCCACGGGCTGAGGTGATGCCCTCGAGTCTGGTTGATCATGATGTCAGAGGACCTGCAATCCATCCTATGGAACTAAGTGTCAATCGGAATTTGGACGATCCATTGGAGGAGTACGTCCCAGAATTCCCTCGTCGACTTGGGAGTGCTTAGGCATGATGATAGGAGATTACCGATGGAAGAAAATGGCAGGTTTGCAAAGATGATAAGGCGAGCTATGCGAGGAGGGTTGTTGAATAGGGATCTCGAGGATGTCAATAGGAGTCCCTTCGCTCCTAATATCAAGCAAGCTAGGAATCCACCATAGTTTAAACTACCAACGCTTGAGACGTATGATGGAAAAATGGATCATGTTGTCCATCTGATGAGATACATGAGACACATGGGGGTACTGGGGGCATCGGAGGAAGTCATGGCACGATGCTTCCCATTATACTTAACGGATATAGCTGCGCTATGGTTCAAGCAATTGGAAAGCGGCTCTATTAGCACATGGACAGGATTAATCGAAGGTTTTATGAGGAAGTTTAGAGTTCATATCTCGAGACCCAAAAATGTGATGAGCTTGGCAACACTCAAATAGGGGATCGAAAAGTCCTTGAGAAGTTTTCTAACACAGGTTAATGCCGCGGCGGCATAAGTGGATCATTCAGATCCATTTATGGTTTCGATAGCAGTTGTATCTGGAATTGCTGATGGTATGGAGTTCAAGGATTCATTAGCATGGGACCTACCTATGGATCTCAGGGAATTTTATCATGAAGTAGAAAGGTTTCTACGACAGGAATACGCACAAGCAAATAAACCGAAGGTGAATGCTGTACAAGGTGGAGGATCATTAGGAGATGTAAACAGGAATGATAAAGGCAAACGGAAAATGGATGATGGCATTAGTGTGTCGAAGAGGCAATGGAGAGAACCAAGATTCTCTTCTTGTATGGATTTGACTAAATCTTTGAAAAGGATTTACTTGGATACTCGTGGATGCCTTCAACATCGAAGGTCAACAAGGAGGGAACCCTTCGAACGTAAGCGAGCATCAGGAAAGCATTGCCTATTTCATGAGCTGGATAGGCATAGTACAAACGATTACAGACATTTAAAGGATATCATTAAGGAACACATGAGGAATGGTCAATTACAACAATACATCAGGACTCGGAATGCGACGGTGGAACAGGAGCACCCACCATCCACCTTGAATGAAAATAGCACTAGGATAAGGCATCATCGCCAACTTATCATCAATTGGTCGGGATGACAAAGAATAAGTAATAAACTCTACAGGTATATGGCTAAGTCACTTACACATGTACGGGATTGAGGTTGGTTCCTAGGCATGCTCTGAGATGTTAATGAACCGTAGTGCTCGGGTTTGTGAAATTTTGCTTTTTCTTATTTGCTTCGAACTTTGGTTTATTTCTTGCACGGAATTCTATTTTATGGACTTGGGGATGCTTAAGTCTGGATCAATGTAATAAATAATACAGGTCGCGGTTGTAGCATCGACCGAAGAGACAGGGCAATAACCACAAGGTGCGAGTCCCCTCGCTGGAGAGCGATAGGATAGACTCGTACAGGGATCAAGTCCTCGACTGGGGATCGAGGCCGGAGAAGGATACCCTATGGATTAAGTCCTCAATTGAGAACCAATGCCGGAGAAGGATACCCCATGGATTAAGCCCTCGACCGGAGAGTCGAGACCGAAGAATAAAACCTAACAGGTCGTCAAGTATGGATTGTGCTCGATAAGGATCTGGAGTAAGGATTGTGCTTGGCAAGGATCCGGAGAGATCAAGGTCGTTGAGTATGGATTGGGCTTGGCAAGGATCCAACGAGATCAAGGATTTGGATTAGGCTAATGACCCAAAGAGATCTATGAATTTGGATATGGACCCGGAGTGGTCCCGGGTTCGGATGAAATGATCCGGAGAGGTCTATGGATTTGGATATGGTCTCGGATCGATCTCGGATTTGGATAAAACGATCCGAAAAGATTGTGGATTTGGTCTATGGATTTGGATATGGACCCAGAGCGGTCCTGGATTTGGATAAAATGACTCGGAGAGATCATGGATTTGTTCTATGGATTTGGATATGGATCCATAGTGGTCCCGAATTTGGATAAAACGGTCTGGAGAGATCGTGGATTTGGTCTATGGATTTAGAGTTGGATATGGACTTGGAGCGGTCCCAGATTTGGATAAAACGATCCGGAGAGATCGTGGATTTGGTCTATGGACTTGGCTATATACCCGGAGCTGTCCTAGATTTGGATAAAACGATCCAGAGAGATCGTGGGTTTGGCTAATGGATTTGGGATGGATTCATAATTGGATATTGACTTAGAATAGTCATATGGTTCGCTAATGATTTAGAGAGATCAAGGGATCAGATTAGCAACGGATTAGGTTCTGAATTGGACAATATGGCGGTCAATGGATTACGGACTTTAGATTTTGGATTTATGGCAATACAGAACATGCCTTCCTATCACAAGGCATGTTTTGGGAGGCAAAGTGTTAACCCGCCTTTTGTAAAGGCAGTATACAGACGGATTTAACCCAACTGATTTCACAATTATCAAGGCTGATGAGTGCAAAGCGATGGTTGTAGGACCTAGAAATAGAGTCTGGACAATTATACAAAGCACGGATTTAGCAGAGTTGATAGGCAAACAGTTCATGATGCTTGGAATATGGATTTTGGCTTGGATAAGTTAGGGATCGGTACAACATAATGGAAGGGGTCGACATTCCCAAACTAGAGGGGTCGGTGTACTTCAATGGCCTAACAGGTGGAAGGGATCGACGTGTTATTGTTAAAGGGATCGGCATGATTGGGCTCGGGCCACTCGGCATAGGAGGGGATCGGCATGATTGGGCTCGGCATAGGAAGGGATCGACATGTCTCAATGTGAAAGGGATCGACATGTTAACCCGAATGGATAGCAAACGTACACGAGCATGTGAAGGGGTCGGCATGCGGCATCTTAGATGGTTCGGCATAGTGAGGGATCGGCATAGTGAGGGATCGGTATAGGAAGGTTCGGCACAACATTCTGAGCATGGGTGGTCGGCAAAGCACGGATCGGTATTGTTCACGATGGATGGATCGGTCCTAATAGCACCCTAAGGGGTCATCATATTGGAGTTTTGTGATAAGGGGTCGATATGGCATGCTTAGAAAGAGTTGGATCGGCGTATTGCCTTAAACGTTAGGGATCAGCATAGTAACCTAAGATCGGCATGACTTGTAAAACCCAATGGGGTCGGCATGATGACTTTGGATTGACATAATATGGATCGGCATGATATGTTCCCAATTGTCGGGTCTGCATGGTAGGGATCGGGTCGGTATAATATGTTCATGAGTATACGATCGGCATAGCATGTGAAATTGGTGAGGTCGGCATAGGATATGGAAACAATGGGGTCGGTATACTAAGAAGGGTCAGCATGGTCATATGGATCGGCATAGTGAGTTGGGCTAGCCGATCGTTATGGTGGACCCATGTAAGTGAGAAGGCCTTGTAGCGGAAGTTTCGCCTATAAATATAGCAGGCAGAGCTTCAGAAAATGGACCTTCATTCTGTTTCTCTTCATCTTCTTCCTAAGGGATACTCTGTCATTTTCCATTCTGGAACTTTGGATTGTAACCGCAATCAAATTTTAGTATAATAAAAAGGATTATTCTAGAGTGGACATGAGCCGGAGTCAGTCGAACCACTATAAATCGTCTCTTCTACTTGTTTTCATTTTAATTTGATTATTCTTCATATTATATTCTCTACATCATATACTATCTGTGATCTGTGATTGGATTTCGGTGCTTTCATGTATAATTGAGTGTTTGTGACCAATTTTGGTGCAAACATGAACATTAAATATTGTGAAATGAAAATGAATGAGAACATAATAAACATAATTATTATAGACTTTGAAATACAAAATTAATAAACCATAGATTCATTAAATCGGCTAATGAAAAAATTCAATTGCTTTGAATCATTTATGGCTAGAAGAGATATATATAATTGCTATTGTTTGAAGTATTCCTCAAACAAAAATACAAAATTTATATTTTGAAATACTATACTTTAAAACATTAAATTTATTATCCTAGTAGTTTCTAAAAAAAATATTTCAAAAGTTCAGTTGCTTGGAAATGAAAATTTATGTGAACATTAAATAGTGTTAAATTAAAATGAATGAGAACATTATATAAGCGCAATAACTGTACATTTTAAGGAACAAAATTAATAAAACACATAATCATTAAATCTTCTACTAAAAAAATTATGTTGCTCTAAATCATTTATGGCTAATACATACATATATATGTGTGTGTGTGTGTGTGTGTGTGTATATATTGCTATTATTTGAAGTATCCCTCAAACTAAACATACAAAAATTCATGATTACATAATGATGGATATTATGTACAAAATGATCCCAATTCCAAGATATTATTCTTTAGCCAACATCAGTAGACAAAAATAAAATAGTAAAACCATAAACACAATCACTTAACCATTAACCAATGATCAATAGAATCCACAATATACATCGAACAAACTAGGACGGGAAAATTGCAAGAATGAAAGTAAAAATCCAAACAGAGTCTGCATTGCAATTCAAGTTATATGTCATAAGGACAATAGGTGTGGTTCGATAATCGAAAGAATTAAAAATGGAAAACAAATTAGTATACCGAAAGTAAAATTGAGAATATGCGAATAGAAAAATTACTGGTAACGTGAAGGAAGCCTGGAGGAGATGGAATAATGAGAAATAGCATTGTTTAGTGGAACAGAAGCGGTACAAATTCTCTACCATGAATTGCAATCCACTCTAAGGTTTGTTGATAAAATGGGTTGTATTGAAATTTGTTTCCTAATGTTGAGCGGCTCTTGCGAAAATTAGTAGTATGTTGATGCGGAGTGGCTCAATTGAAAAGGCAGATGTAGAAACTGTAGGAATTGAGAATTTGAGCTGAGATTTAATAAGTGGATAAATTGTGTTATCATATTCAGTTTCTTATATACAATAGAATAAATTTAATTCCTCAAATAAGTCGACCAACATTTTGAGCTCGTACGATCGAGTAGTATATTAGATCGTCATGAAACTCATCAGCGCACATCATCTCATTTTTTCGGTTCCTGTGGTATAAATTTTTTCGTTATCTGAGACAGCACTCTAGGATGATAATTTTACGCACTTCAAGATCGTTTTGGCCATCTGATCGTTTGATTTCAAAAATTCTTCAATCGTATGTCTTATAATGAAGTTCTCATCCCAAAAACACAAGCCGTCAATCGAGTCCCACTGGATCCAACTATGCACGTGTTTCTATAAAAATATGTATGACAATACGTAAGTCGTAAAAATACCATTTTTTCAAACGTAGCGATATTATTTGATTCGCAACGTCGATCAGGACTCAACAGAGATGATCTCGAGTCCTGATTTGACCATATGCAAGAAATCATATTTTGGACCTTTAACTAATTAACGATTCAATGTTTAAATTAATTATTCAAATATCCTATCATTAAAAATGCGGGTTGTTACAACATGATTTTTGTTAGTTTATAAATGATTAATTGGTGCTTATGGATCATAACGGAGTAACTAAAACTCTCATTATGTGATTAGTAATGAGTTAAAAAATGAACCTTTAAGATGCTTGATGAAAAAGCATATAGAAATTAGGGATGTATTTAGAACGAGACCTTAGCTAAGGATATGAAATGGTTTAATGACTTGTATAAATCGCTCAAATGTATTGTATGAGTTTGAAAATAAGTTGGTAACCTTAAAAAGATAAAAGTGTGATTTTAACACCAAAGCTTCATTTTTGGTAGTTAAGAGTTCAAGCTATGATATTTGAACGATAATCGTGTTAATGAATGGGTTACTTGTATAATGGATGTGCCAATTTAACTAAGAATGTAATGAATTTGATGACTTGAACATTCAAATTAAATTATGATGTATGAAATTGATTGTGATTATGTTTGGATACACAAAAACTATTTTAGAGCAATGAGAAATGATTTGGTTGAGTTTGAATGGAAGTTGAATGATTGTACACAAGGGTTTGTTGATTGGTGTTCAATGCCTTAAAGTTATTCGTGAGTTACAATAAGGAAGAGGTACTTGTCTGAAAGGCGAATAACTTATAGCAATGGTTCTAGCACAAGTAGAGGCGTGCGTGCAAAGTATTATGGTGACATGGAGCTAAGCGTCGAAGCAAACGATTAATTAAGATCAAACTGGAACGAAGAGGAGAACCCGAATATCTCCTTAAACTCTTCAACATGGTTTGCCTGGGTTGAACACGGGCGCTAAGTCGATTGGCCAATCAAACCAGATGACTGGTTGTAACTCAACCCATGATCGAACAAAAATAGGTCATTTTGGCTTATGTTATGTCAACTAGTGGTAATCAACCAATCGACTGATAAGAGTTCAATCAACTTGTTGATCCTACAAGTCGAATGATTGGCTGGTGATTTATTCCATGGGCATGTGGCTCTATGGTGAAGCCGAGGAAATTTCAAACAACGTGGTGAAGTTCAGGAAGGTGCATCGATGATGTCAGACAACACAGGGATTAGGACTGGCACTGGAGACAAGTTACGATTTGTGTGACAATTTGATAAAGTCATTTGGTGATGTGTATAAGCCACAAGAAGTGTGCAGATGGTGCTAGACATGAAGACTACATTTGACTCTTACGATGCATTTCGGGTTCATATGATGTTTCTGATAAAGTCGTTCGGTGGTTTCCAAGACTAGACAACTAAGCTATTTGATATAAGGTTTCGATATGACATATTATGCATATAGAGCGAGTTCGTGTTCTTTGACTACGATCTTGAGAATTGATATTGCTGGACCATTGGCTACGAGACAATGTATTGTTGGGGTACATTCATGCAGTGTCGAGTCAAAGGTAGAAGACATCTTATCTCGGTAACAGGGGCTTTAAAACCATGCGATACTAGTCTTTGGTTTTCATATGCAACGCAATCGGTAACCGTGAGACACGTTATTTGCAATTATATACCAAAATTTATTTATGGGATAATGTTCACTTTCGCGTTTGACTGAAAGTGCATGTAATGTTGTTCTAAATGTAATTATTATGAATATTCATTATGAAAATAGAAATTATTTGGCATACCAATAACGACATTCACAATAGTGTATTAGATATTAAAAATACGGAAGCATCCAAAATAAATGACAATTGCATTTTGTAAAGTAAATTAGACCTTATAATGAGATACGGTTGTACAAGTTAAGAAATGAAGAATGTCTTTTTTCATTTGATTTAAAATCATACAATACTTGTGTATCCTACGTCATAATAATTGACCAAGCATCTGAATCAATCTGATTGTTGTTAGGATCGAGTATGGTTTCATCATTACCTTACCCGGTCTAATTTGAATACGAATCAATTATTTATCGTCCATTGGACCAAAAATACAATTGAGTCGTTTGTGTAGCAATTTGTTTGTAGGTAAATTTTTAATTTTATTTGTTACTCTTGTTTGTAAACTCGATCTCATTACCATCTAATTTGCGTATGTACATTTTAAAAAAGCAACAAGATAAATGGATAGTTTTAGCATCAATTTTCAAGCCAAGTATAGGACATTATACCTAGTAAGCTTATGAAGTCCAACAAATCGGGCTACCTAGGCTGAATCCCTCCCATTGGTAAAGGCCAGCCCACCCATGGCATCAACTTAAAAGCTAAAACCTGAAAGCATCTAGATAAGCTTAAAACATGATTGGTGAAAAACCATCGCTTTTAGGAGCACATACATCAAATTCAACTCTTATGCAATGAAAATAACCAACAAAAGCATGTTAGAGGCTGATGTACATCATTTAGACATCTAAACCATATACCATGCAAATAATATCAAAAATAAAAGAAGAGCAAACCCACCTATCATCCTAAAATAAATTACTTTTTAACATGAAATATAACAACAAATTAAGTCTATCATCACATTATTACAAACTTTTAAGTGTCACCTAAGGGAATAATCTAGCAATAAATCACTAAATATCAGACATAATCTGGCGATAAATCACTAAACATCAGACATAACAAACAATAATCAGTCGAGCAACTCGGATATTTCAGTCTTCTTGAAAGCATCCATAGCAGCCAGCTGAGCAGCAACTGCTTTATTAGGGAACAAATTATCTGCTTTCAGCCTCTCTCTAAACCCATATATCGGAGCCTTTGCTGCTTGATAAGCCTTCAGCAACGTCTGATACATCCCAATTCTTCCAATATACCCACTCTGTCGTGTAATTTGAAATATTTTTTCTGCATTATGAATATCCCCTCTCCTAGCATAATGATCCAACACAACGATATAAGAGCAATATAGCGGCTTTATTTGACTCTGCTGCGCTGCCTTCCTTAGTATAGAATCAGCCTTTTCTACTTCTCCAGCTTCAACATGTAATTTAACTAGAGCATCAATGGTCAACGGTCCAATCCTCATTCCACTTTCAGCCATCTTCTTTGCCAACTCCTTACCTTTCAACAAAAGCTTATGGCTAGCATATACTTTAATCATGCAATTGTAGAATCTGGGAGGCAATCTAGTTCTTGATTTTTCCATAAGTTCAAACACATTCTCAGCTTTCTCTATGTTTCCTAATTTTCCCCATGCATCAATGCAAGCTGAGCACTCTTCTAAATTAGCATTCGCCTCGCATACCTTCCAAATTCTTTCAACATCATCTGCTTTTCCAAGTGCAGCGTACAAAGGTAACAGTTCTTTGCAAGCAACACGGTGTTCATTTATATCCTCGCCTTCGATTTCTTTTAGTACTGCTTCAGCCTTTTCTTTTAGACCTGCAAATATGTAGTGCTTTGCCATTAGAGATTTGACAGCCACGTCGGGCTCTATGCCTTCCGATTTCATTAGCTCTGCGACATCTTCCATGCCTGAAATATCATGTGCACGGCCTTTGACATCGACCAGGAGTTTGTATGTGAATAGAGAGGGTTTAACGTTTTCCTTTTCCATTAATTTGAGAACATCTGCTATTTTTTTACGGTCGACTCTTTTGTAGAGGAGGAGGAGCTGGTTGCAGGAGAAGGCTGTGAGAGGAGAGCCAAGGTCCCTGATTTTGTTGAAGATGGCCTCTGATTTCTTGACATTGCCTGTAGCGACACAGTTGGCTAGAAGTGTTCTGTAAATGGGTTCAGTTTGGAAAGATTCTGAAAGGTTGGTTACGTACTTTTCAGCCTTCGGGATGCCTTGTATTTTGGCAATTAGATCGAGATAAGACTTGTAATCCTTCTCTGTGAATTCTATTTGCTTGTTTGCTTCTACCCACTCATAAAGCTGAAAATGGCATGATATTAAGCAAAATTATTTTGCAGAATTATGTTAACCATCTCCATGTTAATTGCAGGGTTATTCTCCAAACAGAGGGTCCTTCCTAGTAAATTGTTACGGGCAGACTGGGATCACAAGTGGACGCCATACCAGGCTGTTGTCTAATGGGTTGAAAATTACTAAGAGGAATCCAGGATGAATAACATTTTTTTATTGCAAGTACATATGTGCTCTTAATGACATCTTGTTGCAGGATAAAATTAATATGGTCCTCTATCGCACAAGCTTGCTTTTAACTTTTAAGTAGTGTATTGTAAGAACTACGAAGTCACTTAACAGGCCAATATTCATTCATCCAAGCTACATTTTACCAGCTTGGAATTCATTTACAAACTACTAAACTTTAGAAAATATATTTCATATTGGACCAATTCTCAAACTTACTATAAATACATGTCACTTTCCTTCAGCATTGCAAAAATTAAAAAACAAAAATATCCGTTTACATTGTAAAAATCACAAATAGTGCACCTGCAGTTTTTTTTAATATAACCGGCATAATATGACCGTTATGTACATGCATGCACACATGCACATATACACATGTGTGTGTGCGCGCACGAGTGTGCATATACATATGCATGTGTGTGTATACGTGTTTGCATATTAGAACTGCGTATAAATAGAGACTTGCCCATGTTTATCTGCAATAAGAAATATAATTGTTCATGTTGATCACTTGCTGTTAATCATTAAAAGTTTTGTAATCATTGAGTGTTTTTTAAATAGTACGCATTAGGAACCTCGCTAACCGAAAGAAAAAATTGTTAACATTAACAGTAATCAATTTTTTTGTAAAGACATTGTAATAAGTGCTCCAGATTATACTTTCCACCAAGCACTTGTTAAAATGTGAAAAAAATGCACCATCATAGAGAAGCTTTCTATTCAAGCCAGGATTATAATGAAATCGCAAGCGATACCTTGATAAGATATTATTAAGCAAATTTAAATGGAAATACACATGAGAATTTTCTAAGCAGTTGCATTAACAAGCACTGAACACTAAACCAAAGAAATCAAAGGCCAATAATGGGCAAGCAAGTCAACCTACAAATGATGTAATTTCTAGCCATACGTCAATGACGAAGTTTAAGTGATGTATCACGATATGTGAAGAGTTCTAGCATTTATCCAGATGTATCATTGTATGTGAAGAATTATAGCATTTATCTACCTCAAATCTTAAGATTAACAAGGAGATGGCCACTCAAAAAAAGATGCTGATTGCTGAGGTAGAAGCAATACTAACATAAGTTAGACATCGGTTAAGAAATTCAATGGTTATCATTGTGTTATAATCCGCTGGCTACATATTTCCACAAATCCATGGGTTGTCTCTAGTTACTAGTATTTTTTGCCCAAAAAATAATATACTATCTTAATATGATGACGACGAGGACGATGATATTGGGCGCTCCACGTGTAACAATATAAAACACCTGGAAAGTAAAGTCTAAGATAGTATAATCACCTGCAAAGCCTTTTTATAGAACCGCTTCTTTCGAAGATTAAGGATTGCCAAAGAAATTTCATCTCTTCCTAATGGTTTGCCTTCTTTTACCCAGTTGTCAAGAGCACTGTTAACTGATTCTTTAGGCATCTCAACTAGAAGTTTGAAAACCGATAAGCTGTTACTTTTTGTTGCTGCGTTTATTTTCTCCTTGGACTCAATCTCATCATCTAACAAACCAAGTTCGCTGTGAACAGCTTCTTCAGACACATCTTCTTCAATGTTGACATCATCATGGTCTTTGGTTAATAACTTTGTATGTTCGCTGGTTTCAGGAAGCAATTCTAAATCAGAGAACCCATCTTCTAATTCATCTTCACCATCACTAGATTTCGTTCCAATTTGCGAAGAAATATTTCGTGTCCAAAAGAGAGAGCTTGGAGAGATAGCAAATTCACGAGAGCAAAAGTTTATTATATGGTTTCCAAATGAATAATTATTTTCAATTTTTCTTCCTTTCTCAGTGAATCCAGATGAGATATCTTTGCTAACACAGCATGCACGGACAACTATTGTGCAGTTGCTTTGATTCCTGAAAGTTGAACAGGGTATGACTAAAAAATAAATATTCAAATTTTAAAAAAGTGTCGAAAATAAAGATTGAGGCTTTTTTCTTCTTACAAAGTCTTTATATTAAATTGCAAAGCTTATTTTACAATGGAGTCAAAAATAAAAATAATCTAAAAATAAAAATAATAACCACAAACGGTTAATTTACAGGAACCAGATTTTACTGTCTTTCACACTTTACAACAAGCATAACCACACAAGGAACAAACCAGATTTTACTGTCTTTCACACTTTACTGCCAGCATAACCACAAAGGAACAAACCAGTAAGATAGACGTTGTAAAACATGTAGACCTAAATTTTAAATACGAAAATAGTGAGTTTTGGCAAATCCCATATGGAACCGGAAAAAAAAATCAATATCAAGTTAGCTAACAAATCATTGTTCGGACAGTAGTAATGGCTGTAAATAAAGTGAAATTGGAAACCAGAGTTTAACGTAGATGCCTGAAAAATTCAAATGTATCATATCCACTTTTCCATAAGTCACATTTCAGGTAAGAACAAATAATTACAGCCAAAATTAGAAATAAATTTGTAAACTATATCATTATGTAAGTTCAGAAGTATAAAAAAGATAGCATATTTCCAGAATCTCACATTTATTCTTTAGAATTGAAAGACTGTGTAAAAATACAGCGCACGGTGCATGCATAAAGTACATTTAAGTTGGATTCAAATCAAAAATCATCAAAATTAAAAGATTAATTCCATGTAATCAATGGTTTAACCCTGCTACAAAAGATTACTACCCTGGCCCGTTTGAATACTTGTTGATCACATGCTATTTGTAAAAATTATCATAGGCAACTCACATTAGGAGCAAAACTTCAAATTGCACATCTTACAACTTTTTTACTCCGCCATAGATACCATCTGCTAGTAACTTTTTAACCCTGTCCCTGTCCTAATTACCCATATTATATCATTATACTTGCTAATAAAAGTAAATAAATGTTGTTATGGTGCAGTGGTAAGTTCAAAATTTATGGTGCAGTGGTAAGTTCAAAATTCATTGTAAGATTAAAAGGAGCTCAAATATATAGTGAAAACGATACCAATAAGATTAAAAAGTAATAGCTAGTAATGATTCCAAAACGAAAACTTTATAGGAGGTTTCACCTGAGAGGGATTGAAGCTCTACGAAGGGCGAACATAGTTAGTCAGTATCAATATTCAAACTCCTGAAACCCTAGAAATAAAAAAGATTCTGCAAGCACGGGCGCCGCGGACAGAGATGGAAAATGAAGATACTGCTAAAACCCTAGCGTTCTTCTTTTTATAAATAAATAATAATAATAATAATAATAACCGGGAACTATATTATTTAGTGAGGCGCCGTGAGCGCCCCAGTTTGTGTTAGCGGCTACCACGGTCCGACCGAATCTTGTCCGGTTTAGCGGTCGTCCATCGACCGTAGTTAAAAAAAAATGAAAACGGCGGCCTGAAGTAGAAAGTGGGATGCAAATAGTCACACACTATTATATATACTAGTACTAGCAATGGAAGTTGGATGAAATTCATTTTTTTTTAAACACCAATTTTCCTAAATGCTCGTACAAATGAGAGGTACAACGGAATAGACCAACCAAACAAATTAAGTTTTGTCGGTTTGGTTTAATTTTGTTAGTTAATTGATTGGTTTTGTTTTTCTTTTTATATTTCTTTGGTTTTTGGTCGATTTGGTTTTTAATATTTGGAAACCAAACCAACCAATTATTGATTAGTACTGTGGAGTAACACGGAGAATGAAACGATGTGGATGAAGCACACGTGAATATTCCTCTGAACTAACATTGAATACGTCTCATAATATAAAATTCGCTCACCTCAACGTAAACAGTCTCAGCATAAAGCAATAAACATTTGGTGCCCGAGCATAGAACAATACACAATATAAAATAATCTCAAAAAACACAGAGTCATCAATGTAGCGAAGAAAAAAAATATAATACATCATATAAGTTTGAGTGAGATACAATATGTCAAATTCTCACTAAATCTCAATACAAAATTTGTATTTTTTGTATAAAGGACAAAACTTTGTGTTTTTCTAACATCAAGGACATAACCTCAATATTTTAGCCACAAGGACAAACATTTTTAAAAAATTAGTGATAATGACAAACATTCTTTCAAAATTAGTCATAAGGACAAACAGTCAAAATTATCAACCAACACTCGTCGCACCACTACCTACCACCATCACTTGCACCACCAACCTCGTCGCTGCCCCCCAACACCAACTACCGCCATCATATGCTATCGAAAACTCTTAACTTAAAAACTAATGAGTGAAAATTGCTACCGGTAACTAAAAAATGATACCTAAAAACCGCTACCAACAACTAAAACTTCTACCTAACAGCTGATACTCAAATAAACCACCCATAATCTCTTAGGTTCTCAAATTTATCAAATTCGATCACCATTATCTAAGTTTACAGTTCATTCTTGAACAAGCATTTAACAACCACTCTTGTATAAAATCAGCTCATCATCATATTTAAAGCACAAATAGACCATCCATAATCAACATCTATCAAGCTCGTGAAATTGCATAGTTGTCTTATATAATGATGCTTTGACTTAAGCATCTCCATTCACCGATGCAAGCCAGATCGAGTGGCTCCACTTCAGCATAAGCATGAATTCCATTTAACTAAAGTAGTGTGCATAATGGCGAGCACAACAATGGTTCATCTCTAGGTAAAATATAAAACTGTTTTTACAAAAATTAATACTCATTGTCACTAAAACTGATACCTAAAAATCGATTCTCAAATTAATAATAAAACTGAAACTCAAACAAAATTTATTAAATATTTGATACTAACAAAACACTAATTCAACTCAATGATCATCGTATTTTTTATGTAACAACTTCATTTTTTTGTATAATCAAACAAACAAAATAGAAAAAAAAAACTTCCATGCTGCATTATTTTAAAAAATGATACTAAAAAAGCAAAAATGGTACCTATAAACTGATCATCACTAAACTCAACATGGTAATACATTGTTAATCAAACCAATATGCAATCGTAAAAACAAAATAACCACTAAAAAATGTTCGCTTCCAAATGTGAATTTAAACAAATTCAAAAATAACAAATATTTTCGAAAATGATACCTACGAACTAGAAAACTAATACTTAACAACAAATACCATTTCTTCTCCTCTAATTCTTACATGGTTTGCTCGTCTTCTTCCTCGACTTGCTCTTCTTCTTTGTTGAATTGTTGTTTTTTCTAAAATACCACTTAACCACGGCATCCCTGCCACCAGAGCTATCAATTTTCCATCATCAGATGACTTCAAGTTAAGCTACTTCAAAGCCCTAGCCGTTGCCATTTGTCGTCGAACCAACCATCCTCGCAGCCAACGCCATCGCGGTAATCGTCCTCGCCGACAACGCCGCCTAAGCTTGACGCCGCTCCAGACTCATTTGTGTGTTTGTCCTGGTCGTTAATTTCTTGTCGTCCTTGATAATATTTTCCTATACGTCGCATTATATAAAATTCGCACCTCAACGTAAACAGCCTCAGTATAAAGCAATAAACATTTGGTGTCTAAGAATAGAACAATACACAATATAAAATAATCTCGGAGAACACAGAGTCATCAATGTATCGAAGAAAAAATATAATACATCATACGAGTCCGAGTGGGATACAAAATGTCAAATTCCCACTAAATCTCAATACAAGATACATGCAATACATTTAATCAATATCATATGCACACAAGTCCAAATATATAATGTACGATACATCTAGTAATACAACCTTCAACTAAGCCCAACAAGCAAATACGGTCACATCGTCACTGAGCCTGAAATTTCTCGAACTGACCCGAGTACTATATAAATAATAAATGGGTAATATTATGTCCAGATTTAATGGTGAGAACATAAAAATATCTCAAGGAATAATATATACAGCATAATAAGAAATCTAATCATCAAAGAAATAATCAAACATCTACGACACATCGAACAACATCCATAACCCATAATACATCTAAACATCAAAACACACTGTACACATCACACAATATACATCAAACATCTATCACACACATCAACACATCACACATCACACACATCTATACATCACATATCACACACAGCATCCATCGTAAACAACACACTACAAATATTAATTATTCATATTTATTTAGCCGTATTAAATCTATTCTTTTTATTCTTCATTTTTAGTTTCATTACCGTTACTGTATGTGTTGTTTTATTGCTACTACCAGAAGACGAGTCTACACCTGAGCCTCAATGCTTCTCAGGTGCAAAGGAAGACCCTACTTGTAAAAAAATTATGAGCGTCCTCGCCAGTTTTTAGCTGTACAATAATCGCTCGTCTCTTCCTCGCTTCCTTGCCTCCTCGTTCCTTGCTCCTATCAACCTCCTCGCCTCATTTTGAATTCATCTTGTTGGTCCGTGCAGCGGACTGTGACCATGTGACGAGAGGGTCACGTCATTGCAATCACATCGAGGAGCAATCCCACGGTCGGCCAAGCTAAGATGGAGTTAGAAAAAACTTTTGGCTATCGCATCCTCGTTGGGGTACTCCTCGTCGTGCTCAAAAGCAGATATAATCATGTTCCCACTTTAAAATAAAATCAGTAATAATATAATTTACCTCACACGTCAAGTTAGAAAGACAAGAATATCGGATGGGTGTATAATATAGAATAATCCATCGACATACAAATATCAAATACCCAGTCCTCAGTGAATTACTCAACTTTATACTTGTGTTGAGTAAATAAATAGACCTTACACGGACGTCCCATAGCTCCCGATGGAATATAATTATATGTGCAACACCCTCAATTAATCAACATTAAACAAACTTCCGCTTCGCTTATTAAATCGCTCTTGCTTAAATTGCTTTTATATTCATTATTCTTCAATTTTATTATTCAACACAACGGGTAATTTTACTTCATCTCATTCGTAGCAAACAAATCAACAATTATCCATTCACATCAATGTAATATTTATTTAAATGTATTTAACAAGATTAAATTTTTTTATTTTAATATATTTTACTACATTTTTGTTTCCCTATTATTATAAAGATACTTCATTTAACTTTAATCACAAAACATTTCTTTTATTTATTCCTTCTCTTTTAAAATAGTAATTATCGATTCTCACATCTAATTTCAAAATCCATAATTCAAAACAATTCATTTGGTTTCGAAGATACCTTTATTCAAACTCGTTAATAAATTTTAAAATCTCAAAAATTACTTTCGTTTCTAATTTCCACTTTAACATTATTAAAGTACTTCAAATCAACATAATATTCTCATTCCATAAGAATTTTCGAACTCAAATTTATAATTCCAAAAGCATCATTTAAATTCCTCTTTTTATTTTCAAACCACTTTAAAATCAATATCATTAACAAATAATACATCAAACTCAAATTCTACTTCATGTAATGTATTTCCAACATACTTTGATGGTTAAACTCAAATACACACACACACTAGTGCGAACCCGCGCTTTGACACATGGATTTGTGTCCAAAATATTTGTAGTACTACTGTGCAAAGATGAAAGTAATGCAGAGCCCATATTAAACAATAGAAAGCCATGGTCGTAATTCAAAAAAATTGAACCATATAGAAGATTAAAACAATATCTCAGCACAATCACAGAACCATATAGAAGAGCACAATTACAGAATCATATAGAAGATCAAAACAATATCTAAATAGGCAAAGTGAATAAAATAGCCACATGATGTCTCTATTACTAACAATTCACATGTAAAACATAGACTTACAAACATGCAGGATGATTGAAAACAATTAAACCACTACTAAACAAAACTAAAACAAATACAGTTGAATTTAGCAACAAAATATCTTGAGTTGTGCATTGCTATGACAACTGAACCTAAAATTTAAGTACTTATAAAGCATTTGTCTAGCATATCTTCACATTAAAAAAGCAAGCTAGTGAGCTGGAAGAAAAAAGACGAATAATGTAAGCTAATAGCCTGAGCTAGATTTGCATTTAATATTCTTTACATATGCGTTTATAACTGTTCTTTGTTTGAATTGCTTTTTTGGCTACAGATCCAACTCTCCATTCAGCTTCTCCTATTTTTGCAACTGATTTCTGTCAAATTTGTTAACATTGGATGATGTAGGCTAAAAAATATGAATACTGTAAAAGCAACAATCATGTTTTATTTTTCATTAATACCTTTAAGCAGTAAGCAAAAAAAAACTGTATCATAACTTACTGGGTGGTCATATTTTATTTACTGTTGTAGTCAAATGCAGACATTATTTCAAAAGAAATACAAACCTTTTATTTTTCTTCTGTAGTTACTAGTTAACTTTAATTATTCCACACTTGAAATATAAATGCATTCATGTAGTTCAGCAAATATGTGCTGGGAGTACATACTATAAGTTAAAACATTACCAATGAGTGTTCTCATATCGAGTCCTTTTATGGCTTATAGTATTGTAGCAAATTGTAGTATATGCTAATTTGATTTGAATTTTACACCTTTAAAGGGTTGGTTTTATTAAGAAAAATTGATCCATAGTGAAGTTTATAAAAACAAACCTAACCAACTATATACCTTGTATGTTTATGTAAATATATGAGTAAAAATAATCATCTTTTCCCTTGTGTTTTCGCATAGTAAGACCGGACTATACTGCCACATAACTAAGCGTAAACAGATTTGAAAGCCATTAATAGAATTTTAATCAGATGATATACTATTAAATGAAGCAAGCAGGATCTAAATTAATTCCTAAACTTCCGTGGAACTAATTTATCACCAAAAATGGTTTAAACTCTCAAATATGAACCTATGGACAGTGGATAAATTTTATAACTCCTTTTTTCAACTTAAATCGTATAAAGTAATATCTCGTTTTAGGAAATATGCCAGTCGCCTATATTATTCTGTAGTTGAACACTGTAAACTTTTCTAAAACATAAAATAATTTAAAACATGGTTACACACACACTTTACAGGTTAATAGTAATATAACTGGTAGGTAAAATTAGCATTAAAGTGTGGAACTCATGCATTGTATACGGTAATGTTGTAAAATATAACATTTATACTTCTAGTTTAAAATTAGAACTTTGTTATGCATTGTGTGATATATTCAATGAAGTAAATGAATATAAATTAAAATTGTTATTATTGATTATGTATAACTTATGTTACGTAGCTTACATATTTTTTATTTGAGGAAAAAACTTAACATGAGTATGGTATATATGTATAAATTGACGTATGTTAATGATATATTAGATGAATTATGAAACAACCCACACCCCTTAGTATTCCCAAAAAAGACACACCAAAGGATGTGGTGCGTTATAGGTATAACTAAAGCATTACAAAGACTAAAATTCACAAGACAAATAAGTAAAAGCAGCGGAAAACATTTAAATAATAACTTATCATTCAGAGTTAATCTTCATCTCAAAACAAGTCATAAAAACATAACATGTCTCAAAAATTCAAAATCTCTCAGGTCTTATGAAAATACATCTCAGTTTCACATAATCAGAGTAAAAGTAACAACAATAATCCCTCTCACAAGTGCTAATCCGTCATAAGCCAAATGAAAAAGATGAAAAGCAGAAGAATACATCTGAAATGAGGAAACTCCAAAAATAAATCTCCAAGCAACCTGGATCAACATCCTTAACTCTACTGGCCTACTGGGGGAAAATGAAAGATAGAGGAGTGGGTCAGGTAGTAATTCTGGTGAGTGAAAATAATTACAAGCATTTCTAAGCAAGATAAAGATAATTGACTAAACAATAGTTCTAGCATGAAATGAAGATATAAAAAAGATAAAAATCGCATAAAATACTGTTTTTGATTCTGTTTGACTATTTACTTTGATTGTTTGCACTTGTCTTGAACTGCTATGATTAGGCTGAAATCCTAACCCTATCTCAACTGCTAACTTGATTAGGCTGAAATCCAAATCCTACCCATTGATTAGCCTTTCCTATCTCTGTTGCGCCACTGTGAGCCAATCCTTTTGGTCCCATAGAAAAAGAAACCTCTTAGCGCTTAGGACGCAATAGCGAATTATTTACCCTAGTCGATGCCGCACGATTGGTGATCGCCGGTATACACTAACTGTCGTCCCCTATTTGACCATTTATTTACCCTAATTAGCATAAGCGTGCCTAGCCTCACCTACGTGTGAGACCATCAGTCCTCAACCTGAAAGGGAATGCTACCAGTGCTAGTCCTAACAAACAAATCTTCTAACTTTGCGCCGCTTGCCTAGATCCTCAAATTTGAGCCTCTATTTATTGGCCACTTATTTATCCTAATCAGCACAAGTGTGCCCAGCCTTACCCATATGTGAGACCATTGGTCCTAAACCTGAAAGGGAATACTGCTGGTACGGGCCACTACCATTATATTTTCTTATTAACTTAATCCAAGATCTAAGTTTTAAAATAAGCCCCTTTTGTTGTTTCTTTCTTTCTAATTATAACCTACATGTTATAATTGTTCTTGCAATTGTTACTCTTCTATTTTCTCTTTTTAATTATAACCACCTGTTATAATCATGCTTGCAAATATCTTAAATTTGCCTATTTCAGTCCATCTCTATTTTATTTCAGTTTTTCATTTTACGTCTGATTTCTATAAATATAGTGTTTTTCTATTTTAATCCATATTTGAGAATTCTTCTCTTTTTAATATTTTATTCGCGTCAAAAATGATTAAATCTTTGTAAAAAAGAAACTAACACTTACAGGCTAAATTCTAACTTAAAACAGATGTAACTAACTATAAATAACTATTTATAGCTGCAAATAACTGAATAAAATAGCTAAATAAAAATAGACTGAAATGAACTTTTGAAATTTACTTAAAAATTGACTGTAAATAAACTTACATAAAAACTGTCTCAAAATTATAGAAAAACTACAAATATTGAGAACCCTATTATTTTAAATAAATCTAAAATAATTACAAAACACTCAACACTGGTCCTTAGCTCTAGTCTTGGGCCTTCCTAGATCCACTTCTAGGGTGTAGAATATTTTTATTAAAAAGATTTTCTCTCCAGAAAATTTTTCTATTTAGGGTTCAGCGTCAGGTAACGAACCCAATTGGAAGAAAATCTGAATGAGAAAAATAGATAGGCCTAGGGTTCTATTTATAATATGGCTTAGGGATCTCAGGCCATCAGATTTGAAGATATAATCTGGTGTAACCACATCATAGGCTCACTAGAAACCATCGGATGCAGCTATGAACGCACAGGATTTCACTAAAAATCAAATTTACGGTCTTCGGCTCGTACCTGGACGAAATATCGTACAGGAAGAAAGGCAGGTCGACCTGTGTTCATTGGGGTTCGACTTGACTCTAGCATGGGTCGACCTATGCCCCCACACCCACCCCCTTTTTTATTTTTTTATTTCGTTTAATTATGTAATTTTGATTTTCTTGTTTCTCTCATAACTTCTCCATACTAGCTCGGATTTCGACAAGTTATATATGAAAATTGATCAAAAAATTACTACGGACCCAATAGTGCAGCTCCCATAGTTAAATTTTGACAATTCCAAAAATGCCCATTTTCACAGTTTAATAACTATTTTGGTTATTTAATTATCTAAAAAATGCGGGGTGATACATTGTCCACTCCTTAAAGGATTTCACCCCCGAAATCTCCAAGGACAGAAGAATGAAATAAATATTTTCATCCAAATTCCACAACCACGTATTCAGCCATCATCCATTATATCCATTGTCCTTAAGTTTTTTAATGCAACTTATGACATATGCAATAGGGTAGTGTCAATGTCCCTAACTAATGCAAAAAATTAGGTAGCCTAATGATTCAGTCAACCTCCTTTTTGTGCGTTCATGTCCGTTCCATGTATCCAAAATAAATGCAAACTTCCTAATGATAACTGATAGTTTTATATGCGTGCTACAATCATCATCCAAATGCAACAATCATATTATGATCACCCATTCATGGCAACCATGAAATAAAAATGCAAGTGCGTACACATCCATATGTGTATGCTTTAGTGACCTAGTTAGGCTGATCTCTAAGTGATAATAGTGCCTAGTGTGTGTATATTCGTCCATTAGCATCCACTAGCAAATGCTTGCAACCACCTGCGTCCAACATAGATAACATGTTCTAGTAACAAGTTTACATTCCGTCCTACCATGCATAGGTTACGTCCTAAGATCTACCTTCCCAAAGGATACTAAAGGAAAGAACCTATTCAAAACTAAAGATGGAAATATGAAATTCAAGATGTACCATCGAAAGAGATGCCGATAAGAGATATGTATTTTCTCCTCGGCTTCCCACGTAGTGTCCTCAATACTATCTCCCCACTGCAACTTAACCAAAAGGACTTCCTTATTCCTAAACTTCTTAATATCATGTCCAACGATCTTGGTAGGAATGCGACAAACCGATGCATTTCTCTCCAATTCAACTTCCTTAAGTTGGCTAAGTTTCACTACCTCTGCCGAATATGTAAGCATTCTCTCAAGTGCGAAACATAAAAACATCATGAACTCCCACGAGCCTCTTCGGTAGCTTTATCTGATACACCATCTTCCCTGCCCTTTCCACAATGGGAAACGGTCCTTCGAATCTGAGAGCAAGTTTCCCACTTGATTCAAACCTCACTACCTTTCTTAGCGGAGACACCTTAATGAAAACCAAATCTCCTACCTCGAACTCAACATCCCTTCTCCGCTTATCTACATAGGATTTCTATCTATCTTAGGCCATCTTCATTCTTCTTCTAATCAAATCAATCTTTTTTGAAGTTTCTCTAACCATGTCGGGACCAAGCAGCAATCTTTCTGTAGACTCCAACCAACATGAATGCGACTTGCAAGGTCTTCCATAAAGGGCTTCAAAAGGAGCCATCCCAATGCTAGCCTGAAAACTATTATTATAAGCGAATTCCACTAAAGGAAGATGCTCCTCCCAAGTCCCTCCAAAATCAAGAATGCACATCCTCAACAAATCATCAAGAACTCTATTAACTCTCTCCGTTTGGCCGTTCGTTTGAGGGTGATGGGCCGTACTCAATCTAAGCTATGTCCCTAAAGCCTCTTGCAAGCTCCTCCAAAACTCGCTAGCAAAGATAGGTTCTCTATCCCTCACTGTGCTAGAGGGAACTCCATAAAGATAGTCTATCTCGTGAACGTATATGGATGCCAAATAAGGTGTTGTCCTGTTACTCTTAACTAGAATGAAGTGGGCGCTCTTAGTCAAATGATCTACAATCATCCAAATACTGGTATTCCTCTTCCTTGGTCGAGATAAACCATTTATGAAGTCCATGAAACACCATCCCACTTTCATTCGGGTACATCCAATAGTTGAAGCAATCCGCTAGGCCTCTACTACTCTGCCTTAACCCTTTGGCACACAAAGCGCTTAGCCACAAACTCCGCTACATCCTTCTTCGTGCCACTCTAATAAATCACTCTCTTCATGTCCTTATACATCTTATCACCATCAGGATGGATAGTCATTCGACAATGGTGTGCTTCTGCTAGAACTGCACTCATCAAATCACTAGTGTAGGGGATAAAAAGTCTTCCATCTCTCCTTAGCCACCCTTTACTATCGATGGAATAGCGTTGGAGATGTCTAAAGACCTCTCCTCTTCTAATTCTATCCAGAATATCCACAAGCTCTGAATCCTTTCGCTGCCTTGAGCCAATCTAATCTATGAGGGTAGGCTAACCTCAATCGCTGCCAATAATCCAGGAGTAATGTCCGTAGAGGGCTTAAAATCAAAGCGGGAATAAACTCTAGGCCTTCCACTCCACGAACATTGGGCTAAGGGTTTTTCTCTTCCTACATAATGCATCAGCAACCACGTTCCCCTTGCCCAGGGTGTAAGCTATCTCAAAGTCATATGATGCCAGAAACTCCATCCAACGCTGCTGCCTCAAGTTTAAATCCTTCCATGAGAAGAGGTACTTCAATGATTTATGGTCAGTTTAAAGCTCGAACCTCTCTCTAAGCAAGTAATGTATCCAAGATTTGAGCGCAAAAACAATAGCAGCCACCTTCAAATCATGGTGGGGTAGTTCTTCTCATGATTTCTCAATTGTCTACTCCCATAGTATACTACCTTCCCCTCCTGCATCAATACTTTCCCAATGCCAGTCCCACATGTATCAGTGTATACTGTAAAAGGCTTAGCTCCGCCGGGTAAAACTAACACTGGTGCACTAGTGAGGGCCCTCTTTAGCATTGTGAAGGAATCCTCACAATCTATGTCTCACACGAATGTCGGATTATTCTTAGTGAGGCGAGTAAGCGGTGCTGAAATATTAGCAAAATCTATGATAAACTTCCTATAATAACCATCCAAACCTATGAAGCTTCTAACTTCGGTAGCGTTCTTGGGGGTCTTCCAATCCATACCGCTGCTACCTTAGCAGGATCCACTATTATACCCTCTCCTGAGACTACATGCCCCAAGAAACGCACCTTCTTACGCAAAAAGTGACACTTCAAGAATTTTGCTTTCAACTGATGAATGCAAAGTGTACGAGGAACCTCTTGAAGATGAATAGCATGCTTTTCTATACTCTTGGAAAACATCAGAATATCATCCATAAACACTACAATGAACTTATTTAAGACATCTCAAAAAACATGGCTCATCAAATCTACAAAATAGGCTGGGGCTTGGTCATCCCAAATGAAATAACCAACCACGCAAAGAATCCATCGAGTATCCTAAATGTTGTCTTATCGATGTTATCGTCAGTGACCCTAAGCTGATGAAATCTAGTGGCTAAGTCAAGCTGAGAAAATACTGAAGAGCTAACCAACTGATCAAAAAGATCGTCTATCTTAGGAAGTGGGTAATGGTTCTTCTTCATGAGCTTATTCAACTCTCTATAGTCTACGCAAAGTCGAAGGGAACCATCCGCCTTTGTAGTGAAGACGACTGGTGCCCCCCAATCAGATATGCTCCGTCTGATGAAGCCTTTCTCTAATAGCTCAATAATCTGCTTACTTAACTACTTCTCTCCCTAGGAGCCATATGTCTCATGGGCAATGCCACTGGCTTAGCATTTTCATTCAGATAGATCCTAAAGTCGACCTCTCTCTTAGAGGGTAGCCCCCTAACCTCCTCAAAAACATCTGGAAAATCTCTAACAACTGGAAGTGAATCTAACTCTTCTAGTGATAAATCAAGGGAATAAAGGAAGCTCAACATGACTGACAAATGTGAGTCGAAAGAAACCTCGAGGGTCCATCCGCTACATGTCCCTAGCCCGACGACTCTCCTCTTGCAGTCCAACATCGCACCATAAGTGGATAAACAGTCCATCCCTAAAATTATCTCATATCCCGAAAATCCCAGTACATAGGCGACATAATCAAACTCTACGTCCAGTATAACCCCTACAAATCATGGATAAATGTGACGATCCTCCTATAGGGTTTGAAACAACTATAGGGTCTACAACTAGAGAGATATCTAAGTGCAAACAATCAAACAAGGAATTAGAAATAAAAGAATGTGACGTTCTGAAGTCAAAAAGAGTCCGAATAGGAAAATTCAAAATAGAGATCAAACCTTCTACCTAGACTTTCCTACCTTGGTCCGGTCCACTGCTAGAAGGTGCTGCATCCAAAGCATGTACTTGCACCGTAGGTGCGCTTGCTCTCTGCCTCGTCCTTTGAGGACAAGCTCTACTAAGGTGTCCAGGCTTCCCACCATTGTAACACCTTCCCTTCATCGTGTATATTTTACATTCTTTTGAGTAATGCCCAACCATTCCACAATTATGACACTTCTCGGCCTTCTTGATCTGTCCCTTTTGAGGCCCTCCTCCTTTCTTCTTGTCCATATCCTTCTTATTCTTCCACCACTACTTCTTAGAGTTTTCGGATTCAGGAACCTCCTTAACATCTTCTTCCTTAGCAATATCTGATATGAGGGCCATTTCCACAAGTGACACATACGTCACTCCCATGGTACATGTGTCAAAGCTAACCCTTGGAAGGGCTGGTTCAAACCCTTAGCAAACTTGGTGACCTTCTTATGCGGTGTATTAACAAGCTCCATCCCGAACCTCGATAACTCATTAAACTGATTTATATACTCTTTCACCGGGAGACTCCCCTGCTTCAGACTAATGAACTTCTCCAACTGCATGCCTTCCTCGGCTTGTAATAAGAACTTTCTCTCAAATCTTTTCCAAAATCCAACCCAACCAATGTCTCTACCCCCATCTCTACGATCTCCCACCAGTAATAAACTTATACCTTTAGCTGCTAAGATACAAGCTAAACTGTCTATTTGTTCTCCATCCTAATAGCCTAAATATTCGCTCCATATTCCTCAACCAAGTTTGTGCTTCTACGAAATCCTCCATGCCAGAAAACGTCTTGCCTCCTAGATTATCGAAGTCCTTGCATAGCATAGAAAAATTGGCTGCTATTGGTGGATTAACGGGGCCTCCACCGGCCGATGTTGCATTGGGCACTTGCCCTTGCACCTCCAGCGCTGTAGCTTGGAGGTATCTATGGAACCAGCTAGAGACTTGGACATCTTCTGGAAGATTTGGGGCATCCACCATTCTATGCAGAGCAACAAAAATTTAGGCTCGAAAGAATCGAAAGAAGGTTGAACTAGACTTTGAGGGGATTTTTATAAAAACTCTGCTATACTTGAAAACTATTTCTATAATAAGAGTTTCTTCCTGAAAAATAATTTTAATTTGAAGATATGTTACCTTTGAAAAATACCTTACTTTTAAAACAAGTTTTTTTGGAATCCTATAACCTTAGACTCTGATACCAAATGAAACACCCCACACCCCTTGGTATTCTCAAAAATGACACAACAAAGGATGTGGTGCATTAAAGGTATAGTTAAAGCATCACAAAGACTAAGATTAAGACAAATAAGTAAAAGCAGCGGAAAACATTTAAATAATAACTTATCATTAAGAATTAATCTTCATCTCAAAATAAGTCGTAAAAACATAACATGTCTCAAAAACTCTCAGGTCTTACAAAAATACATCTTAGTCTCAAATAATCAGAGTAAAAGTAACAATAATAATCCCCCTCATAAGTGCCAATCCATCATAAGCCAAATGAAAAAATGAAAAGCAGACGAATATATCTGAAATGAGGAAACTATGGAAATGAATCTCCAAGCAACGTGGATCAACTATCCATAACTCTACTAGCCTATTGGGGAGGAAAGGAAAGATAGAGCAGTGGGTCAGACAATAAGTCTGGTGAGTGAAACTAATTACAAGCATTTCTAAGCAAGATAAAGATAATGGACTATGTAATAGTTCTAGCATGAAAGGAAGATACAAAAAAGATTAAACTCACATAAAATCACTACGCCTTAGAGTGCATACTGCAACACCCAAAAGTGATGCAGGAAGTGCCAAAAAATGTTACTGCAGGCTAAAAAAGGGCAAAGGCAACACTTTCTCGGTGATGCATTTTGCTGCGTTGCCCTAGAGTCAAAGACAACATCTTTGTGGCCCTAGGGCAACATCGGTTCTGTTGTTGCCACAGATACCAAATTTACTAAAAAGTGGGCCCCACAATCTGGGCCCCAACATGTGGGCCCACATTGTGTGGCCCACTAATTTTGTGGCCCACCTTTACGGAACCCTATTGTGGGGCCCATATTCATTAATCTATGGTAACACTTTTACCATCCAATGACAAAACTTTGCCAGTTTATTACCACATTTAACATCACATACTGCAACATTATATCAAATCTATAGCAACACCTTTTGCAATTTAAATTGGAAATGTACCACAGCATTATATCATATCTATGGCAACATTATACTGCAACATTATATCATATCTATGGCAATACCTTTTGCAATTTAAATTGGAAATGTACCGCAACATTATATCATATCTGTGGCAACATTATACTGCAGCATTATATCATATCTAATGGCAACATTACACTGCAACAAAGAACATTTCATTTCAGAATAATAAGCAACACAAGTTTTACTTAGTCAAGTACAAAATAACAAACATACTTAAAAACATAGCCAGTGTATTCATAGTTACAACCAGTACATACTAAATTCTACTTATTAACAGTACATTCATATTTGCGAGCCTCTAGTGCCATCAGTGTCATCAGTGCCTCTAGTGCCTCCAGTGCCATCACTGCAGACGGTGGCACAATGATCCCCAACATCAATTTGCATGTAAGTTTCATTTTCATTTCAGTTTCATTTCAGTTTATGATACTCATAGGTATAAAGATGAAACAAATTGTATGAATGATCTCATTATAATATGTAACCAAAATGTGCGAACCTTAATTATTAACCCTTAATTGTTTCAGTGGGTATTTAATTTCCTTCTAACAATGACATAATGATACAACTTAGCCATTAGAGTGGTTATGCTACAATCATTAGAGTGATACCATGAATACTTTCATGTCGGCATACTACTGTCATAATAGAGTAATAGTTTCATTCAATTAAAAACACTAAAGTAATGTCTATGTATAACAATGGAACATTATTTGTATAATTATCCAATAATAAAATCTTTACTTCCAACTTTGAATGAAATAAAGATATGCAGGTGCAATGAAATCAAGCCTGGTCCAGTAGTATTTAAGGTTATCATTTCAATCCACGATGAATTATTTTCCAAACTAATAGAGAATAAGAACTGAAAGAAAATGAGGTATAAATATTTAAAAAGATATGGGAAAAACAAATATATAGTAGAATTATATGCCTTTTCAACGTATGTGAATATGTCAAACTAATATAGAATGAAAATTGCGTGACCTCAATAGTATACAAGCATAGCTACACATTTATAACACTATGATTTTGATAATCTCAAATGAGTAGTAATTCAGATTTATTTTCTACTGTTATCAAAAGTATGATGAACCATCACATCATATTCACTCATTAATTAAAAATGAATTAATTAATAGATAACATCACATCATATTCATTCATTAATTAATAAAACTAACATCACCTAATATTTATTTATTAATTAAAATGAATTAATTATTAAAGTAACCAAAACAAAATGAATGAATGGAATTATGAAAGGACATGGATAAAAAAAATTGGGAATAAAGAATCACATTTGGTCATACAAAGTCCAATAATATAATTTATTAATTTCTATCGTTGAACAAAGTAAGTGTACATACATGCACTTGATTAATAAATTTAATGAAGCACAAATTCATATCTATAGAAAGAAGACAACCCGATATAAATCAATATAAAAGAAGCACAAATTCATATCCATTAACCTGAAAGGCCAAGTGACCAGCCCTTTATTTTTTAGGTGATTTTCACAGATACAATCAAATAATTGGGACTTATGAGCATCATAATATGGAGTTACAGGACAACTTAAAGCTCTTATATGGTAAGCAACAATGAATATATTACATAGTGGCACAACGATTAATTTGCGAAGTAAGAATTTAAAGTTACTCATTAACATTTTATTTATGTTCATTGTAGATCAAATTCGATTAGGTGGAGCAATTTTGTGTGTGAGGAGGTAAATTTCATAACTAGATTTGGTGAATTCATAAACTTTAGAATTGGATTGATTACAACGTGTGTGTGATCCATTCTAAATCAAAATGTTCATGATGTTCAGACTTTATCTACCAAGGACAATTACACTGGTTACTGTAAGGTTGTATGCATAGGGAAAGCTAGGGCGAACCTCTTCTTTTCTTTCTTACTGAAAGGACGAAGAACATAATCGGCTGGATCCATTTTACCTGGTGGTCGTCCAATACCTTCATTTCATATAATGATAAGAAAATGATATTATATCAGAACAGAACTTGTGAAAATGAACAATGACTTTATGGAGCATATGGTTACCTATTTTTAAGCGTGCAGTGTCCCGACTACCCTTTAAATGATCAATTACACTAAGCATCCTGTATAATTCCATTAAATAAATTTAAACCAAAACAGTAAGATTTACAAGGCATAGATAAGTTTACGACAAGATATAAGGTGCAAATTGTTATATGATAAAAGGTAAATCCATATCATCGTACACCTACGAGTAAGATTGCGAACTGCAATGAAACCTTTTTTCTTACTTACTAATTATTAAAACTTAAAAGGGATGGGAGAATGCATTACCACAAAGCAACTAACCCTACCAATTGCCAGGTGTCGTTAAACCACACTAAACTGTGCAACCCATCACTGTCCCTACACCATCACTGAACTACAACTACCACAAACCCAGTCGAACACCTAACTGCAAAACTGAAAATCGCAACCAGCAACCAACCGCAAATAATCAACTTGCGCTCACGAATCTCCTCCACCTCACCGCAGCAGTAAACCTCGACAACACCCCAAAATCCAAGCGCCTCAATCCTCACCTAATCACCACCGCAGCCTCCAAAAGACGCCCGCGACATCGCCTTTCAATCACCTGAATCGAACCCCCTTGCCTCGGTGCGAACCCAATCGCCACAGACACGCTACCCTACCAATTATTTCCCCAATCACTTCAACATTCCACACAACTTCCTTCACCATGGTTCTATCATGCAATTAACTCATTGCCAGAGAATAATCAACTTCTACAACATTCTACGGTAGTAAGGCAAAATATTAATAATCAAGCAATTAATGGAAATTTTTACCGAGGTAGCACTAAACAAAGGATATATCACTCATCTGTATGGCAAAATGGAAAGTGCAACTATATGCAAGTTGCAAGCCACTAGATCAGATCGAAGCAAAAGCACTCGGACAAATTAGAAAAATTGCCTCGAAATTGAAAGAAAAGTGAAGAAGGTGTTAGGTAGACCTGGAAACCCTCGTGAAGGGAAATAACTTCCTCTAATTAAGGAGAAATCGCAAAAAAAAATACAGAAGCTGGAACGAAGTAAAATGCGGCTAGGGTTTGATATGGAGAGGAATATTATATCTATTGTTAGTATTAACAGGTAATAAACCCGGTTGTATACATGTGGGAAAATAAACCCGCATATTTTGTTAACTTTTGCCGCTTTGTTTTTGCTTCCCGCGTTAAAAATTATTTCAGTCCACTTTTTTCCAGCCCGCACTCATTTTTATGATATTTTTATAAGTCTATAGCTACTGCAACATAGTGTTGATATCTATGCTAACATGCTGAAGCTAATGTTGTAATAGACAAAAATAAGCATAGCTATCGTTACATTGTAGCTAGCAACATTTTGTATTTTCGTTGCAATAGACCATCTATGGTGTAGTGAATACTGTTTCTGATTCTGTTTGACTGTTTTCTTTGGTTGTTTGCACTAGTCTTGAACTACAATGATTAGGCTGAAACCCTAATCCTATCACAACTGCTAATTTGATTAGGTTGAAATCCTAATCCTACCTATTGATCGACCTTTTCCTATCCCTGTTGTGCCACTATGAGCCAATCATGTTGGTCCCACAGCAAAAGACACCTCTTAGCGCTTCGGGCGCAGTGGTGAATTATCTACCCTAATCGATGTCGCACGCTCGGTAATCGCCAGTACACACTAACTGTCGCCCCCTATTTGACCCTTTATTTACCTTAATCCGCATAAGCATGCCTAGCCTCACCCACATATGAGACAATCAGTCCTCGACCTGAAAGAGAATGTTGTCGGTACTGGTCCTAACAAATAAATCCTAACTTTACCCCCTTGCCCAAATCCCCAAATTTGAGCATCTATCTATTGGCCACTTATTTACCCTAATCAGCATAAGCCTACATGTTATAATTGTTCTTTCAACTGTTACTCTTCTATTTTCTCTTTTTAGTTATAACAACTTGTTATAATCATGCTTGCAGTTATCTTAAATTTGCCTATTTCAGTCCATCTCTATTTTATTTTAGTTTTTTTTTCAATTTTACATCTGATTTGTGTAAATTTAGTGTTTCTCTATTTCAATCCATATTTGTGAATTCTTCTCTTTTTAATATTTTATTCGCGTCAAAATGGATTAAATATCTATAAAAATAAACTAACATTTACAAGTTAAATTCCAACTTCAAAATAGATGTAAATAACTACAAATAACTGAATAAAATAGCTAAATAAAAAAAGACTGAAAAGAACTTCTGAAATTTACTTAAAAATTGACTGTAAATAAACTTGCATAAAAACTGTGTCAAAATTGTATAAAAAACTACAACTATTGAGAACCCTATTATTTTAAATTGCATACAAATCTAAAAAAAATACAAAACACTCACCTGTGGTCCTTATCTCTAGTCTTGGTCCTTCTTGGATGAACTTCTAGGGTGTAGAATATTTTTATTAAAAAGATGTCCACCCCATAAAAAATTTCTATTTAGGGTTCAGCCTCAGGCGGTGAATCCAGTTGGAAGAAAATCTAAGTGAGAAAAATATTTAGGCCTAGGGTTCTATTTATAGTCTGGCTTACGGATCTTAGGCTGTCGGATTTGAAGATTTAATCTGGTGTAACCACGTCATAGGATCACTAGGAACCATCAGATGCAGCTATGAACGCACAGGATTCACTAAAAATCAAATTTACGGCCTTTTGCTTGTACTTGGATGAAATATCTGTTGAATATGCCAGTATATGATTTTTGTTTGATGATAATAACATATATATATATATTCCTTCAAATGTATTTGTTATTGTACTATTCTATTTTTCACATAATTAAAAATATATGCTGAATAAAATAAATAACACAGAATTAAAATTCAAACAGATATTTTATTCAAACAAATATTTATTACAATTTTAAATAGTACAAAATTGAGCTTTCACTATATACACAATTTTCAAAACAATGCAATTTCAAATTACAACACAATTTTTACAATTATCATTTACATTTGCACCCCACTACATATCACTCATTCACTCGCATTCAATCTTCAACTCTATTCCAGATTGAATCCAGCATCTGAGTTATTCTGCAAAATATACACCGACGTAGTAAAATTGAAAAGGAAATATTTTTGTAGTGTAAAATATAATGGCTTTTGAAATTATTATTTGCCTCAGTTATTTGGGTTTTCGTCATCATTTAATTTTGAATTCATCTACATGAACAACTTGTGACATGCACAGTGTATCACTGTACATGCCACAAGGCCGTGCACACCGATATACACTTGATAAATTACAGGGATATGTGAGCATAAGGTCAAACCCAAGCAAATGGCGGATTTAACTCAGGTGCAATATGAAAAAAAAATCCAAATGAAAGAGTACATGAAACTTCAAACTGTAAACAACATATGTACATATGAGCCAACAGACCAACACGACCACAACTGAATGCACACATTAATGCAACATGAAGATGGAGTTAGTGGATGTATATGTATGCATAAGTCCAAGTGGACCAACAAATAGACCCACTTGAATAACATCAAATGTGCAACTGTACTCAGACACAAGTACAAAATGTACAAAATCAGTGCAGCAGTGGTGAATAGCATATAAACGTGGCATGTACAAGACAACACTCGCCACACAAAGCAACACGGACCATAAGTACAGACCAAGATCAGAGGAATTTTACTGAAGAGCAGACAACATGAACGTAGATGTACAAAGACTTTAGTGAGACCACACACATGTATATGCACAGTGCATACATACGAAATAACATCGGACTCAAGTAAATCATCACAGGAAAATGCAACGACCAGAGGTAAGCTCCAAGAAGACTACATGATGAACAAAAATGTAAGACCAAATTACTTCAGACTGCAACTTAAAAGGAGCGACAATGACCAGACTCAAAGCAACTCGAGCTAGCATATCAGATACATGAACATGTACACAAGTGTGTCAATATCAACACAAAACAACACTGCATCCTCAACTAGACCAGACTATCCAACCAAACTACACCAAACAAATGAACACAACATTTATAGATATGTACTCAAGGTAACCAGACTATATGCAAGCAAGGCTACAACTCCAAGCAGACAACACACGGAAATGTACACAATTCGACATGCTTAGTTCACATGAAATGCAACAGCAATGATCCACAGTTATATACATATGCAATAGCAGAGAGACAATGAAGTCAACATGTATGAAACAGAGTGAAATGCAACAGAGTCAGAGTAATATGAAGACCAGACTACAAAATAATCGAGTACAACATGTAACCAGACATCATCATCATCAATGAGCCCAAGTATAGAGCAGATCAACAACACATATATACACAAATACATACGTATGTACATATATGGTGATACAATATGAAGTGTAATAATCTCAAGTCAGTAAATTCAAGGCAGTGAATGTAACATCAGTCAACATAAATTCAAAGAATCAAAACTGTGGTGGCCAAGGAATCAAACAAGTCATAAAAGAAATAAGAATAAAGCCGATCATCACAACATATTATCACAAATTCAAAGTTGGCCGAAGTCAAACCACAAATTCACGGAACTAAATCCAGAGAAATTACAAACTGTGATAATCAAGCAACAAAAATATATGAATTGGAAAAGTCAGAGAAATCTCAAGCATTCAAGCATAATCGAATTGCCGAGCTAAAATTATCAGATGATTTCAAAAACATATTCGAATGAAAATTTAGGGTTTTCAATCCTATAAAACCCGTTAACATCATAGTAGTAAGGCATTCGAGTTCAAGCAAAAACAAAGAGGAAAAATCATTCAACTTGAATCAAAGTCAAGAATAATCAATAATCAGTAAAAGGCATCCACGTACCAATTCACGCAACAATCGAACTCGACTTGATTGAAGTAGCCATGAACAGATTAATCTATCGAAGAAAGAATTCGAAGCATCAGCAATCAATTCAACAAAGCGGCGACTTCATCATGAAGCCCTATGTAACGACCGACCTTTCATCTCACAGAAAGACGCATCATTAATAAGAAAGAAAAGGATAGAAAAGAGAAAAGATAGAGAAGAAAGAACGAAACAACATCAGAATCTCAACAGCGAAACGAATAAATTATATTAATTCACATAAGTATTACATAGTATACAACGTCTATCAGAGTTACACAGATTTACACATCACATACTAGACAGTTATAAACAACTGTATAGTTATTACAACTCAAATACAACACAAAGATATCAACATAGCGAAACACTATATATGTCTACGAACGTTGAAGCCTCCTGCTCTATATCTCCTCCAGAATTAATCAAGCTAACCTGAATCCCTTGGATACGCGTAAAAATTTAAGTACCCAAGAGTTTAATAAAACAAAAATAAACTCCGGGTCAGACATGGGTCTGGTGTGAGTAACAGGTTAAAGTTGCTTAACTTTGAAAATCCTTAAAAAACAAAAGGTATCACATAAGACTCCCCACACATAAACATGGGTAAGTTTTTACCTTACGCTAACCAAAACATTTGATAGGAAATCCAGTGATATTATAATAAGGTCTAGGGTTTTCAAATAAATAAGAAATGGCCGAAATTGTTACATTTATTAAATTCCAGCATACTAGCCACAAAGTGGGCGATACAATCAAAACCGTAAGGGCACGTAGGAAGAATGGGTTTCCATCAATGGTAGGGCTACTGGGCTACCGCCCCTCACAGTACATGGCCTAGATTACCGTACCGAGGATTACTCCCAATCCCCTGCAACACAAGGCCGGAACCATCCTTACTGTATAGTCCCGAAAAAGACAACCCCGCAGTTGGTGCGCAATTCCAACTGTCCACATAGCCGAATATAAAGGGACTTCTAGACAGGGGAAAATCTTGTCTTACTTGAGCGCGACTCACTTAGCCTTGTTGCACCTCCTCTGTTTTAACCATTCCCGGTTGATGAGGCTTGAGGCTATGATTACCTTTAGAGAACACATTTCTTAGAATTCTCATCATTCACCTGACTATGTTCTGAAAGCGTTCAATCCATATAAGTTCGTTCCGGGTTCGAACGAAACCGAAGGCATTATCTCGTTACACTTATTATGGAATCACCCTCAGAGTTAACGACGATAACCCTTGCACTCTGAAACTCCATCTCGAACCTGAAAGCACTATCTCCGTTATACTCGTATTGGAATCACCCTCAGAGTTTTAACGACAAATAGTCCTTACACTTCGAGTCTCCAATTTGATTTTCACTTGAATTCACGATCTATCGTTAATTTGGATCGATGTGGTTTTCAGATATCAAAATCTGAAAACCCGATCTCGGTCTCATCGAAATCCAAAACGCCATCTTTTAGGTCCAAGTTGTTCTAAAGTTAAAACAATTTGATTCTATTATCTATATTCACACTGATAGATAATTCACAGTCTCACAGATAGATACATCATAACATCACCATTCAACCAAAGCATCCATATCACAAATCAGCACATATCTCATATCAGAGATATCAAACCATTCAAGGCATTCAATATCAATCAGCCATCTATAAGCAAAGATCTATTAATCACATCATTTCTATTTAATTTAAAATAAAATAAATTAATTACTTCCATCTCTAATTAATTTAAAATTAAATTAATTACTTCCATTACTATAAATCTTGCTTACTTAACCACTAATTAATTACAAACCAATTAGTTAATCATCATCTAATTTCCATCTTAATTAATCATCCTTGATTAATTATTCTCTAATTACATAAATAATTAGTCTTAATTAATTACACAAATTAACCATCCTTAACTATTTACAGTAATTAACCTTTAATTATTTTCAATAATTAATTAACTATAATTAATTACATTAATCCTTAATTAATTACATTAATTAATTTTCCTCTAATTACTTATATTGATTAATTACCTTTTAAATAAACATCCCTTAATCACATCATTAATTACTTAATTAATGATCCTAATTATTTCTTTAATTAATTATTGTTTTATTTAATCACATTTAATAATCAACCTTTAATTGATCTTTATTCATTAATCAACCTTGATTAATCATATCCAGTCCCTTAATTAATTACATCACTTAGTTATCTTCAAATAACTTTGTTAATCAATTCTTAAATTAATTACACTAAGTAATTAATTCTTAATTACTTCCTCTACGTAATTATCCTTCTTATTAATTACACAAGGTAATTAAACCCAAAACTACTTTCAATCTTAAATTAATTACATCCAGTAATTACCCATTAATTACTTCACTAAGTAATTACTTTATAAATCACATTAAGTAATTATACTTAACCCATCATTCAATGATTATTTTAAATTAATTAAACTAATTAATTAACTTAAACTAATCACATTAATTTAATTAATTACACTGAGTAATTAATCCCTTTAATTACTTTCATTAAGTAATTATATCTAATCTGATTCCACAAATGATTATTTTTAATTAATTAATCTAATTAATTATCAAAATTAATCACATTAATTAATTATTTAATAATCCCTAGTTAATGATCTTCATTAACTATTAACAATTCTTTAATTATTTCTCTTAAGTAATTAAACTTAAATTAATCATTATTAATTACAAATTAACTTATTCTTAATTACCAATTAATCAATCTCTAATTACTTAATTAATTAAGTGCTTAACTGTAACTTAATTAATCTTAATTACTTGATAAATTAATTTCAAATCATTAATTAATAACCTATACTTATCTAATTAATGATCCTTAATTTCAAATCAATTAATCTTTAATTAACTAACATAACCCTTAATTACTTGATTAATTAACCCTTAATTAATTAACTAACAATCCAAAATTACGAATTAATTAATACTAAATCATTAATTAATTAACTAAATTAATCATTATTCATTGAAACCTAAATTATTTTTAAGCTAACATTTCTTTTATTAATGACTTAATTATCATTAACATATGCATTTTAAACATTTCACTTCTAAATTTACTTTTAGATTCCATTTTTAATTAAGATTTAAAAATGATTTAACTTATCAAAATTTAAAAAAAATTCAAAGCCTCTTAAACAATGTAAAGAAACATTTATCATTTATAAAAGAAATTTGTATAAGGAAAAGTTTAAACCAAATTACATATTTAAAAACAAGCCTTTAAAAATAACTTAATCATTTAATTTGAAAATTTAAGTTTAAACAAATTTATATAACTTCCATAAATATTTAAGAAACTTTTATAAAAGAATTTTATATAAATAAAGTTTTAAACATTTTATTCGAAAACTAACTCATTTTTAAAAAAAATACTTCAAACTTTTAAACTTATACAAACATTTTGATTTACTAAAACTTTATGCATTTAAAAAAAATCAGACTACCAAATTTAATTTGAAACCAAACTTTAAAATTTGATTTAAAATCTTTGTTTAAATCTTGCTTTACATTTTTAAACTCATTTTATATTTTTAAGACCCTGTCAGGTTTAAAACCTAAAACAACTCAAAAGACCCGAGCCAAACCTTTGAAACCCCGAGTTAATCCTTACAAAACTTCGAGTAAAATACTCAAATGACTCGAGAAAACTCGAGTGCTTAACCTTTCCAGACCAAACTTCACCATGAACCAAAATGCACCGTGCATATGCACGGTGGCTCCGACCATCACTGGTCAACCACGATGGCCTCCTCACATCAGAAATCATCCTCGCACACCATCACGATCATCAGATCATCACTTCTCCCTCGAAATTTGAATCTGAGCATCCAAGCTCAAAACTGGAACAAAAGCTCCACCTGGGAATCCCCTCGTCCTCATTCCCCTGATCACCAAAAATGCTGAACTTCCGACCTCGACTTCGTTAACACCCATGCTATCATTTCCCAGAACCCCATGAAGCTCGATTCACCATAGATACCACGGTGATCAAATTTCTGACCAAGCCTAAAAACTAGGGCTACGGGCTTATAACGATCACCGCCGCCGCTACAGCCACTTGCACATCCATTTGATAATTTTTCCAACATCCCCGATCACTCCACTACCACCAGTGAAGACGCCGACCATTTGTCCCCTTAGATCATCAGAAATCACCCAAAGTACCAATTCTAAACCATTTCGAACTGCTCACACAACCCTCATCTAAAAATTATGGTTTCATTTTTAAAAATCAAGTTTTTGGATATGAAATCGGTTTACATGCCTGAATCAATAAATTAGGATAATTGAATTTTCACTTAACTCAAGCTTACTCTGTTGTTTTAAATTTCCAGTGAGATTTCAAATTTAATTTAACTTAAATAAAATTTTAAAACTTACTTTATGATGAAACAACCCACTTTTGTTTAAGACTTAAATCTTAACAAAGAATAGATCAAGAGAAATTTTTTTTTTTTGAATTCTTAGTTTTGAAACTAAGAATAATTAAGTCACAAATAAAACAGCCAAGTACACATCCATACATTCACATATATACACAGAAATGCACCAATATATATACATACAAACATACTAATTCCAGATATGAACATGCAAACAGATTTCATATACTTAAACTTTTTAAAAAGTGATGTAACTCACCTGTTAATTTGAAAAAAGAGCCTTTTTGTTTTGAAACAACCTTTGAATCTTTTAAAACTTGAGTTGCCTTAGCTTCTGTGATTTCTTTGATAACTGGCTGTAATGATCTGAAACTTGTTGCAGAGATGACTTCTTTGATTTCCAGGTTTTACTTGCTTTGATTTAAAAACTTGAATTACAGGTTTGCTTTAGATATATTCAGGTTGGAGATGATGTTGCAGGCTTTACTTTTTGATCTTGAAAATGATTTGCAAATGAATTACAGGTTTTGATTTCTGGTTTGAGGCAGTGTGGATTACAGATTTGTTTTAGAGAATTTTTGGTTTGAGTTTATTAGCTTTTGAAAAAGAAAAATAGAAAAAGAATAGAAGAGAAGGAAGCTTATATTTATATAAGTAAGTTTGTGATTTATTTAAAATAAAAGAAAAATTAAAATTATAAAGGACACTTGTAAAATCTCTCAACATTTGTCATATTGTTTTATTTATACTTAACACATGTCATATTAAGCCTTTAGAGATTTGCGCTTGTAATTTAAGTAATATTTACTTATTTTTAAATATTAATAAAAGCTTTATACTTAATTTATTAATTTACAAATACTTATCTACATATAAAAATTTCTTTAAAGAAAATAAAACCAATTATATTTATAAATAAAAGCTTATACATATATCTTAAAATATTTAAAATATCTACCTGTTGAATTTTCAAATTTAAATCCAAATTCGAATTCAAATTAAATTTAAAAAAATCTAATTTAAAATCAATTTTTGACAACGCATTCAAATTTGGAAATAACAATTCTATTTTCTTTAAAAATCTACTAATATTAATATATAAAAATAACATATTATTATTATTATTTGAAAACAACACATTTGCCAATTTAAATAATTAAAAAGAGAATTATCTCACTATTCATAAATTACTTATCCCACTTAAATGAATTAATGTATCATATTTATTAAGAAATAATTAAAAAGAATGTAAAACAAATCATTATGTTAGTTTTATTTAAATTTAACCTTAAAATAAATTTAAACAATTAGATTAAGTATTTTAAAATTATATGGTTATTTATTTAAATAATCTTTGAACGCTTTATTTAAATTAAATCATAATTTTCCAAATTACCAAAATATATTAGAATTTGTAAACATAATTTATTTGTTTATTAAATTCAACCCAAAGATTTCTATTTACAATATATACATTATAAATAGAAAACATTTTATTAACTTTAAAAAGATAAAATTCATCAATTAAATAATTATTTGCTTATAAAAGAATAAATTATTCCAATTTAAATTACAATTATAAAAGACAATTATCAAATCAATTTAATTATTTATACAGATTATTAAATTGATGGTGCCCAAAATTCCGGATCATCACATTCCTCCTCCCTTAAAAGAATTTCGTCCTTGAAATTTAAAAGCAAAGGTAATTTAATAACCCATCAAAGATTTTAATTTAAACCACAAGCATATACCATCAACCATATGCTGACAATCATACCAACCAATTCACTCAAAGTCTCAAACAAACAAATCTAATAATCCTGACACAAATCAGGATAGATCTCCTAACACTATCTAGGGTTTCCCAGGTATAAACACTGGAATACTCGCTTTACAGAATCCAAACAACCTATACTACTGAGCTACAGAGCTCCTACTCATCTAGATCTATAAGACTGAATAGGATATCAGACCACAGTCAAGTCCTGTTCAACCACCAAATCCTCCCGAACTGCTGGTTCCAAAACCAAAGATGGATCACACACGTACTCCCTCAAAGATACATGAAATACATTGAATTCCAGTCTTCCAAACTGGCAATTCAACTCTGAAGACCAAAGCACTTATCCAAAATTAAAACTCCAACTTCAAAATCCAAATTCCTTCGTCTCTTATCCACAAAATTCTCTGACGATCCTGGGCTACTTTCATCCTTCCCGATCAGCTCAACCTTCGCTGGTGACTCTAGAAACAGTCTGAACCAGAAAAAAAACCAACAAAAAGATCCTCTCAAGATCAATCCAAAATCAAGAACAAACTCTACTTCACAACCATCAGTAGAAAACTAACTTCTCTAATCCGGAAAAGACAAAATACCAAACTTGCTTCCGCTGCACCACTCTGATCAGGAGTAGATGAAAATGCTGATGATGAACATGAGCACAAACTAGACAACATATCTTGAGATATGGTTCAATAGATCCATAAAGAGAAAACTTAGAAGTACCACGAAATCCTGAGCTGCTTCTGCAAAACCTCTTTCTAGGAATCATCCTCTATAAGTTGAACCACCTGTACTTCTCCTAGAATCCTAGTCGATACGAAAACTCAATTTCCAGATGCTAAGGCAAGCCTCGATTCCAAGCAAAAGATACCCAAGAGAACACTCAACTATCGCAAGTCACTTTTGCGATCAACCCAAACTAATATCCAAAGAAACTGTTCTCTCTTTACCAATCAAAACAGCTTATGCTTGACTAACCAATCCAGCGAAGAAAAGGATCCATTCTACTGCTTTTGAATTCCACCTCTAGAAAACTGTTTAGCCAGATGACCTTCTTGTCGGCACACAGAACACGCCTAGCTGCAACGCTGCCACAGATGCCAAAGAATTCCTATCCAAAGCTCTTTGAGAAACTCGGGCCTCAAACCAAACACAAACACCCTGTTGAACTCAGCCTCATCACCGATGCAGACACACTTCCTTAAGTTGCTTCCAAAGTAATATCTTCGGAAACATCCATAGTCACTGCGTCTCTTCACATAGCTACTTCTTCCTGAGGTTGCCAAGATACTATCACTCTCTTCAGCTCAACCGTCAGATCCAAACTCTTACCCATCCAAACTTGCACTTCAAAGATGGACTCCGAACCTCTAAAAGGTTTCCTTCATATATTGGTGAAGTCCTTACACCATATTGCAAAGCTCACTCGAGATGGTATTTGGTCTACAGTCTCGGCAGATTCACTTCCAACCTCAGCACTCGGACTCCTTCCATTGGTAGTCGTGCTACTCACACCACTATCCTTCCTACCTCTAGAATTCATATCGAAAAACCCGAACAGGTAACCCAATAGATAGGTAGAAACAAATACACACACACAAACACACAAAAGTACACTCTCTCAAGAAAGAAATCACTCCAAGGCCTAGGTATTCCCTCATCCTAGCGCTCTGATACCACTGTAACGACCCGCCTTTCATCTCATAGAAAGACTCATCGTTAATAAGAAAGAAAGGGATAGAAAAGAGAGAAGATAGAGAAGAAGGAACGAAACAACATCAGAATCTCAACAGCGGAACGAATAAATTATATTAATTCACATAAGTATTACATAGTATACAACATCTATTAGAGTTACACAGATTTACACATCACATACTAGACAGTTATGAACACCTGTCTAGTTATTACGACTCAAATACAACACAAAGATATCAACACAGCGGAACACTATATATATCTATGAACGCTGAAGCCTCCTGCTCCATATCTCCTCCAGAATTTGTCAAGCTAACCTGAATCCCTTGGCTACTTGTAAAAATTTGAGTACCCAAGAGTTTAATAAAACAGAAAATAAACTCCGGGTCAGACATGGGTCTGGTGTGAGTAACAGGTTAAAGTTGCTTAAATTTAAAAATCCTTTGAAAACAAAAGGTATCACGTAAGAATCCCCACACATAAACATGGGTAAGTTTTTACCTTACGCTAACAAAAACATTTAATAGGAAATCCAGTGATATTATAATAGGGTCTAGGGTTTTTAAATAAATAAGAAATAGCCGAAATTGTTACATTTATTAAATTCCAACATACTAGCCACAAAGTGGGTGATACAATCAAAACCGTAAGGGCATGTAGGAAGAATGGGTTTCCATCAATGCCAGGGTTACTGGGGTACCGCCCGTCACAATACGGGGCCTAGATCACCGTACTGAGGATTACTCTCAATCCCCTGCAACACAAGGCAGGAACCATCCCTTACAGGATAGTCCCGAAAAAGACAACCCCACAGTTGGTGTGCAATTCCAACTGCCTACACAGCCGAATATAAAGGGACTTCTAGAAGAGGGAAAATCTTGTCCTACTTGAGCGCGACTCACTTAGCCTTGCTACACCTCCCCTATTTTAGTCATTCCCGGTTGATGAGGCCTGAGGCTACGATTACCTTTAGAGAACACATCTCTTAGAACGCTCATCATCCACCTGACGATGTTCTGAAAGCATTCAATCCATACAAGTTCGTTCCGGGTTTAAACGAAACCAAAGGCATTATCTCATTACACTCATTTTGGAATCACCCTCAGAGTTAACGACGATAACCCTTGCACTCTAAAAGTCCATCTCGAATCTGAAAGCACTATCTCCGTTATACTCATATTTGAATCACCCTCAGAGTTTTAATGACAAATAGTCCTTACACTTCGAGTCTTCAACTTGATCTTTACTTGAATTCACGACCTATCGTTAATTTGGATCGATGTGGTTTTTGGACATCCAAATCTGGAAACCCGATCTCGATCTCATCGAAATCCAAAGCGCCATCTTTTAGGTCCAAGTTGTTTTAAAGTTAAAACAATTTGATTCTATTATCTATATTCACACTGATAGATAATTCACAATCTCACAAATAGATACATTATATCATCACCATTCAACCAAAGCATCCATATCAAAGATCAGCACATATCTCATATCAGAGATATCAAACCATTCAAGGCATTCAATATCAATCAGCCATCCATAAGCAAAGATCTATTAATCACATCATTTCTAATTAATTTAAAATAAATTAAATTAATGACTTCCATCTCTAGTTAATTTAAAATAAATTAAATTAATTACTTCCTTTACTATAAATCTTGCTTACTCAACCATTAATTAGTTACAAACCAATTAATTAATCATCATCTAATTTCCATCTTAATCAATCATCCTTGATTAATTATTCTCTAATTACATTAATTAATAAGTCTTAATTAATTACACAAATTAATTATCCTTAACCATTTACAGTAATTAACCTTTAATTACTTCCAATAATTAATTAACTATAATTAATTACATTAATCCTTAATTAATTACATTAATTAATTTTCCTCTAATTACTTATATTGGTTAATTACCTTTTAATTAATCATCCCTTAATTACATCATTAATTACTTAATTAATGATCCTAATTATCTCTTTAATTAATTATTGTTTTATTTAATCACATTTAATAATCAACCTTTAATTAATCTTTATTCATTAATCAACCTTGATTAATCATATTCAGTCCCTTAATTAATTACATCACTTAGTTATCTTCAAATAACTTTATTAATCAATTCTTAAATTAATTACACTAAGTAATTAATTCTTAATTACTTCCTCTAAGTAATTATCCTTCTTATTAATTACATAAGGTAATTAAACCCAAAACTACTTTCAATCTTAAATTAATTACATCCAGTAATTAACCACTAATTACTTCACTAAGTAATTACTTTATAAATCACATTAAGTAATAATACTTAACCCGTCATTCAATGATTATTTTAAATTAATTAAACTAATTAATTAACTTAAACTAATCACATTAATTTAATTAACTACACTGAGCAATTAATCCCTTTAATTACTTTCGTTAAGTAATTATATATAATCCAATTCCACAAATAATTATTTTTAATTAATTAATCTAATTAATTATCAAAATTAATCACATTAATTAATTATTTAATAATCCCTAGTTAATGAACTTCACTAACTATTAACAATTCTTTAATTATTTCTCTTAAGTAATTAAACATAAATTAATCATTATTAATTACAAACTAATTTATTCTTAATTACCAATTAATCAATCTCTAATTACTTAATTAATTAAGTGCTTAACTATAACATAATTAATCTTAATTACTTGATAAATTAATTTCAAATCATTAATTAATAACCTATACTTATCTAATTAATGATCCTTAATTTCAAATTAATTAATCTTTAATTAATTAACATAACCCTTGATTACTTAATTAATAAACCCTTAATTAATTAACTAATAATCCAAAATTACTAATTAATTAATACCATCTCATTAATTAATTAACTAAATTAATCATTATTCATTAAAACCTAAATTATTTTTAAGATAAATCATTTCTTTTATTAATGACTTAATTATCATTAACATATGCATTTTAAACATTTCACTTCTAAATTTACTTTTAAATTCCATTTTTAATTAAGATTTAAAAATGATTTAACTTATCAAAATTTAAAACAATTTCCAATCCTCTTAAACAATGTAAAGAAACATTTATCATTTATAAAAGAAATTTATATAAGGAAAAGTTTAAACCAAATTACATATTTAAAAAACAAGCCTTTAAAAATAACTTAATCATTTAATTTGAAAATTTAAGTTTAAACAAATTTATATAACTTCCATAAATATTTAAAAAAAATTATAAAAGAGTTTTATATAAATAAAGTTTTAAACATTTTATTAGAAAACTAACTCATTTTAAAAAAAATACTTCAAACTTTTAGACTTATACAAACATTTTGATTTACTAAAACTTTATTTGTTTAAAAAAATCAGATTACCAAATTTAATTTGAAATCAAACTTTAAAATTTGATTTAAATCTTTGTTAAGATCTTGCTTTACATTTTTAAATTCATTTTATATTTTAAAAAACCTGTCAGGTTTAAAACCTGAAACAACTCAAATGACCCGAGCCAAACTTATGAGACCCCGAGTCAATCCTTACAAAACTTCGAGTAAAATACTCAAATGACTCGAGGAAACTCGAGTGCTCAACCTTCCCAGATCTAACTTCACCAGGAACCAAAATGCACCGTGCATATGCACGGTGGCTCCGGCTATCACTGGTCAACCACGATGGCCTCCTCACATCAGAAATCATCCTCGCACACCATCATGATCATCAGATCATCACATCTCCCTCGAAATTTGAATCCAAGCATCCAAGCTCAAAACTGGAACAAAAGCTCCACCTGGAAATCCCCTCGTCCTCATCCCTCTGATCACCAGAAATGCTGAACTTCCGGCCTCGACTTCGCTAACACCCATGCTATCATTTCCCAGAACCCCATGCAACTCGATTCACCATAGATACCACAGTGATCAAATTTCTGACCAAGCCTAAAAACTAGGGCTACAGGCTTATATTGATCACCGCCGCCGCTACAGCCACTTGCACATCCATCTGATAATTTTCCCCACATCTCCGATCACTTCACTAACATTAGTGAAGAACCCGACGATTCCGTCCCCTTAGATCATCAGAAATCACCCAGAGTACCAATTCTAAACCATTTCGAACTGTGCACACAACCCTCATCTAAAAATTATGGTTTCAATTTTAAAAATCAAGTTTTTGGATATGAAATCGGTTTACATGCCTGAATCAATAAATTAGGATAATTGAATTTTCACTTAACTTAAGCTTACTCCATTGTTTTAAATTTCCAATGAGATTTCAAATTTAATTTAACTTAAATAAAATTTTAAAACTTACTTTATGATGAAACAACCAACTTTTGTTTAAGACTTAAATCCTAACAAAGACTAGATCAAGAGAAAATAAATTTTGTTTGAATTCTTAGTTTTGAAACTAAGAACAATTAAGTCACAGATAAAAAATCCAAGTACACATCCATACATTTACATATATACACAGAAATGCACCAATATACATACATACAAACATACTAATTCCAGATATGAACACGCAAACAGATTTCATATACTTAAACTTTTTAAAAAGTGATGTTACTCACCTGTTAATTTGAAAACAGAGCCTTTGAATCTTTTAAAACTTGAGTTAGCTTAGCTTCTGTGATTTCTTTGATAACAGGTTGTAATGATTTGAAACTTGTTGCAGAGATGACTTCTTTGATTTCTATATTTTACTTGCTTTGATTTAAAAACTTGAATTACAGGTTTGCTTTAGATATACTCAGGTTGGAGATGATGTTGCAGGCTTTACTTTTTGATCTTGAAAATGATTTGCAAATGAATTACAGGTTTTGATTTCTTGTTTGAGGCAGTGTGGATTACATATTTGTTTTAGAGATTTTTTGGTTTGAGTTTATTAGCTTTTGAAAAAGAAAAATAGAAAAAGAATAGAAGATAAAGAAGCTTATGTTTATATAAGTAAATTTGTGATTTATTTAAAATAAAATAAAAATAAAAATTATAAAGGACACTTGTAAAATCTCTCAACATTTTTCATATTGTTTTATTTATACTTAACACATGTCATATTAAGCCTTTAGAGATTTACACATGTAACTTAAGTAATCTTTACTTATTTTTAAATATTAATAAAAGCTTTATACTTAATTTATTAATTTACAAATACTTATCTATATATAAAAATTTCTTTAAAGAAAATAAAACCAATTATATTTATAAATAAAGCTTATACATATATTTTAAAATATTTAAAATATCTACCTTTTGAATTTTCAAATTTAAATCAAATTCAAATTAAATTTAAAAAAATCCAACTTAAAATCAATTTATAACAACACATTCAAATTTGAAAATAACAATTCTATTTTCTTTAAAAATCTACTTATATTTATATATAAAAATAACATATTATTATTATTGTTTGAAAATAACACATATGCCAATTTAAATAATTCAAAAGAGAATTATCTCACTATTTATAAATTACTTATCCCACTTAAATGAATCAATGTATCATATTTATTAAGCAATAATTAAAAAGAATGTAAAACAAATCTTTATGTTAATTTTATTTAAATTTAAACTTAAAATAAATTTAAACAATTAAACATTTAGATTACATATTTTAAAATTATATAGTTATTTATTTAAACAATCTTTGAAATTTATTTAAATTAAATCATAATTTTCCAAATTACCAAAATATATTAAAATTTGAAAACATAATTTATTTGTTTATTAAATTCAACCCAAAGATTTCTATTTACAATATATACAAATAAATATATACATTATAAATAGAAAACATTTTATTAGCTTTAAAAAGATAAAATTCATCAATTAAATAATTATTTGCTTATAAAAGAATAAATTTTCCAATTTAAATTACAATTATAAAAGACAATTATCAAATCAATTTAATTATTTATTCATATTATTAAATTGATATTGCCCAAAATTCCGGGTCATCACACCCTAATTTCTTGAAAGAGGGAAACAGAAATGAGGCAGACATTATTCACAAAGCAAAGATGCCGGTCAATAATTAAGAAAAGAGAAGGGGATTTATTTTTATCACTTTACTTATTTTTGGGCCAGCATATTTTAAATGCTTTGGACTTTTAATTTTAAAATTAGGGCTAAGTGTTTTTTAATTGTTTTTATTTTGTATTTTAATTTTTAACTTTTGTAAATTCTAGTCATGTGACTAGAGGATGAACTACGGTGGTGTAGTTCGAGAATTCGTAACTCAGTGGCTGAGTTGTTGTAGGGTTTTGAGCATAGATTTTGGTTAGTTGATAGCGGGTGTCGCGATTTTACATTTGTAAGCGTTTGACTACTTAATTTCTAGTAGAAACCTTGGGGGCAACACGTAGGCAGGGTTTGTTGAACTGGGTAAATCTGTGTTGTTCTATTTCTGTTTTATTTATTCTGCTATTATCTGTGCTGCTATTATTTTGCTATTATGAGTGTTATAATTATTTTACATATTTCCGCATTAATTTTTTATAATTGATAGTACCACCCTATTCACCCCCCCTTTAGGGTGTCGATCCTACAAGTGGTATCAGAGCTAGGAACAAAAGCCAATTTTTGTTTTAAAATTTTGATTTTTCAAAAAGAATTACTATTTTTTAAACGGCTTCTTTTAATAATGCTTTTGCTGAGTGTAACGACCCGAAATTTTCGATCCCGAAAATTCCAGATAGTTAGAGAAAAGAAGAAAGAGATAGAAGAAGAACAGAAAAGAAACACACAATCTCACATTTGCAACAGATAAAATATAATATCAAGAATAGTTATACCAAAGAAAACTATATCTATCAATTTACATCGATATATCAGAGTTACAACAATTTTATACAACATTGGATTGATACAATTTAACATGTCTCAGATATATACAATATCATAGTGGAACTCTCCATACGTCCCTGCCATCCAGCTCGCCTCCTGAGCTCCAAAACGTCCTTACCTGAAAATATGTAATACTCGGTCTGACCCGAGCATTACATCAAAGTAACACCCGGGTCAGGCTGGAAACCAGCGTGAGTAAACCCTATCTAACATGAAATTCAAAAGCATACAATATATATAAACCCAGGGTAACTTATATCAATTTACAACTTTACATGTTATTATAGACATCGCATATTCCACACATCAGTTTCTAAGTGTCAAAACTTAGATTAAAAGGATCCAATTTACTTAAATCATCTCAAACCAGCCTAATGGTTTCACATAACAATCTATAAGGAATCGAAGTGATTTCGGGTATTTACTAATACCCGACTCCGGTCTCTTCAAACTCAATGTCATCTAATCTTAAGCTATTTAATTAAATATAACTCAACTTTATTTACCGGATAATGCTTTACATAGCAATTCCCAATTGATTGATAATCACATTATCATCGTTCATCCAACATATCATATCACAAAGCAATTCATATCAAAGATATCAACCAATTCAAAGCACTTGTCATCATTCAATCATTAATAAGCAAGATTGATCTCTTTCATTAATTACATTAATTAATGATCCTCTAATTACTTTCACTTAATTATTCTTAAATTTCATATAATAATTAACATTTAACTTAATTACATTTATTAATCAATCACAATCAGAAATTAACTTCCTTAATTACTTCATTAATTAAACCAAGTTCTTGATTAATAATACAAATTAATCCTTCAAATCACACTGAGTAATCATTACTTAAATTTTTTTCCATCAAGTAATTATCCTTTAATTACTATTCCTCAAGTAATTGCCTTAAATTAACTACATTGGGTAATTATCCACTAATTACTTCACTAAGTAATTATACCTTATTAATCACCTTAAATAATTATACTTAACCCAACATGAAATGATTACCTTTAATTAATTAAACTTAATTAATTGACTAAAATTAACCATATCAACTTAATTAATTACATCGGTAATTAATTCCTTAATTAGTTACCCTGATTAATTATTCTATAGTTATAAATTAATTATCCTTTCATAAATCACATTCCTTGATTAACTTCGAATTAATGCCTAAATTATTAAATCCTTAAATTAATCAATCCCTAAATTGATTCCACAAATCAATTAACCTTTAATTAATTAGTCATACCTTGCTTACTTAAATTAACCATCCTTAATTCATTAAATAATTTGTACTCCATTTAATCACAATTCTAATTCATCTTAAAACATATAAGATCTAACTTACTAAAGAATCACTCATTACAAACAACTTGAAACATTATAACTTTGTAAATTCATTTAAAGCTTGCTTAATACTTTGTTTAAACTTGATTTACATTTCCTTATTAGATAAATTAATTTAAAGATTCATGGAAAGTTTAGTTTTTTTTTTAAATAATTTCTTTTATTAACCTGTTCGACAAAAGCATTTTGGAGAGTTCAATCCAAAGATTTTACTCTTGTTTAACCTTGGTCAAATACTAAATCCATACCCCACAATTCAAATTCTTAATTTATAAAACAGGCCGAAGCCAATAATGATGAAGCACAGTCCCATCCCAAATAATCGATGCCAAACTCGAGTCCATCCCCTCCTTTTCTCGAGTACATTCCGTGACATTCAACAAACACCGTAGCTTCGAGTCTTTCCCTAAATCGCACGAGACAAATCCCGAGTTGAAACCTTCTTCCCCAAAGCTCTCTCTACCCAAACCATAAACCCCTAGATACACTGATATTGGTGCACGTGCACCAATACTACGGCCAACTCCGGTACTTGCCGAGGCCACTAGCAAGACATCGACGAACATCCCCTTCGAACCCGACCATCCATGCTTCGAGGCGAATCATGGAAACAAAAATGAACACACGAACCCAAAACAGGAACTAACACCCCTGGCGAACTAGCCTTGCCGACGACAACACCGATTACCACCATCCACGCCTCCAGTACCCTAGCTTCGCCTTGACTCCAGCCTCCTTTTCCCCTGGTCCTGAGTTATTCGATGCGACGTCGATGACGAATCAGCCGTGTCAACCTAAACAAGACTTAAACCCTAATTAGCCTCGCCGTGCCCACCATGATGATCTGGAAAATAAAATCCTATTTTTCCCATGAACTACACCACACAAACCCCCTTCAGACCAAATTACGACCATCCACGTCAACCTGATCATCGGAAGTTGCCAAAAATCCAAATTCCATTCGACCCACAACAACTCTCAATATTCCAACTTAAAATTCAATATTTCAGTTTTAAAAATCTTAAAATTTGATCACTAATCTGAATATAACCCTGAAACAACGAATTGATAATGTTGAGATTCGATGAGTATTGAATTTCTACTGATCTTCTTCCTTTTTCATTTAAAAACTAGCTTCGACTATCTTAAAATTATTTTTAAATTTATATCATGTTATAACATCCAAAATTTGTTTATACAACATGTCCTAAGGAAGATCAGAGAGGAAGAACACAATTATTGATCAAATTTAAAACCTGGATAGCCAAAACAGAACATCATTTTGTTAAACAGACATGCCTACCTATTCAATCCATATATAAATATACCCATTTATTTTATCATGCAATGATTATTGCATCCGATTTTCAAAGATTTTATTTCATGCAATCAGGTTTATATAGATTAAAGTTTGATTTACTCACCAACAATGCAGAGAATAGAAAACTATGATTGTTTCCAGGCTTCTGAATTTCCAGACATGTAGAGAACAACTTTTGAAGTTTTGAAACATGAATGCCTTGGCTTTTTAAAAGAAAACTAGAGTTGCTAGTCTCAGATTTTCATGCAGTAAACAAATTCTTGATCTTTGAACTTGCTTTTGAAGATGGTTAACAAGTTTCTGTTTTTTTTATTTAGAAAAAGTTTCTCTTTGATTTGTTTTACTGAACTTTGTTACAGCATTTGTTTTACCTTGTTTCTTGATAATGAGATAAAAGGAAAATAAGAAAGGAGAAGAGATGTATATTTCTTCTTTTATCTATTATTTATTATTTCAAAAGAAAATATTGACACTTATTAAAATTTCATATTACAAATGTTACATTTGTTAATTTGGATATCAAAACTCTTAACACTTGTCCTTTATATGAGAATTAAATAATATACTAATATGTTCTATACACTTTTATATTAATTTCAATTTAGTTATATATATTTATATCTTATGTTATGAATACTTTCTATTCTTAATAAATGCATTTTTATATATTTTTTAATTGTTTTCCATAAAACTTTTATATTATATTTCTATTTAGTAACTACTTTCCTTTATTTATATTAATATGAATTTTAAAAGAAAATAGCAAAATATATACAAATAAAATCACATACATATATTTTTATATCCAATTTATTTAAGATACTTATTCCTTTATATTTCCAATTCAAATTTAATTTAGAACTAACTCATGCATATATATACACACTTAAACATACCCATGTTCAATTTGTTTGAAATTAAAGAAAATTTGTCAAATTTTAAATAACTATACTAGGAAGATTATTAACCAAATAATTATTCAGATATATATCCAAAATTTATTTGTTCAAATTACAAATTTTAGTATTTTAATCAATTTAAATCCTGTTAATTACCAATTATTAGATATCAAAAATCTGGGTTATCACATTCCTTCCCCCTTAGTATCTTTTCGTCCTCGAAAAGAAATGAAGCCAGAATCTATTAAAATGCTTAAAATTAAATAAGTTTTCTTTGAACATATTTAAAACACCTTTAAAACCTATAATACTGCCAAAATAGTTTTATAAAAATACTTTTTATAACTCGATGTTTCAATAAGTCCATCCATGTTCTTACAGAAATTCGGTCATACGTTGATCAGGCGTACGACTGAAAATCTATAAGTACTTAGCAGACTCGTTTTCAACATCCAGTGAAAATACTTTGAAAATAATTTTCATGGAAAATATAGAAAACAGTTTTTGAAAATAGAGGATATATCTTTGGTGAGAATGCTCTGGAAATCATCACCCCCATCCATGGTCACATTTACATTTTAGGGTTACGTTACCGTCGCAGCAAAAGTCCATGTAACTGCAGGCTCTCTGCGGCCTCTCAATTACGCCATGGAACCCACACAACAGATCACAGTTACATCCAGGGTTACGTTGCCATCGCAGCAAAAGTCCATGTAACTGCAGGCTCTCTGCGGCCTCTGATTTTCACTGTCGAAATGAAACTCCTCCACTCCTACATAGGTCGCAGTCTGCCGATATAAAATCAAACGAAGACTGTTGGCTCTCAGCGGCACACACGACTTTCGCTATGTTATACCATAGATCGCAGTTACATCCTGGGTTACGTTGTCGTCGCAGCAAAAGTCCATGTAACTGTTGGCTCTCAGCGGCACACACGACTTTCGCTATGGTATACTCTACTCATAATCCCCAGGAACTAGTTTTGTCCGGACTCCTCACAGGATCAACTTTAGAAACCCCCTTAGGGCTCAAGGTAGCACCACACGGTGGTACTCCTGAGAAGTTCACTTCAAGGGAGCGCCTTTTTCCCCAGAGCCATCATCAAAACATTTTATACTATATATACATATATGTAGTATCTTTTAAATCATACACCTGGTATGATCTTATACATAGCTCCATTACACAAAATCGATTATCCCAAAATCGATAATTCTCAAACTAGGCTTTCCAAATTCAATATTGATTTTACCCAAAAATCAAAAGCCTTTCCAAATCCATAGGTTCCCAAATCCATAGGTTCCCAAAACCCTTTTTCCAAAATCCTCATATGATCCTTTACATATATATATACAGATATATATAGTTTTTAAAACTTTGGATCATTTTCAAACTTGTACAAAACTCCTTTTATACTTCAAAACACCTTCAAAGATCCTTTTCTTCTGGCAATAGATTCAACAAGGGGAGTTTTATCTTATATAACAAAGATATATAACTTTATTATTTAAAATCAAATATTCAAATTTGATTAATCTTTTCAATATCAATTTCATTCAAATCCGTACGATGTACACATACCATTCATACGCCATACTAATCTGATCGCTCACTCGATCACACAATTTCACTTCCGAACTAGTATCGTCCACCCGACTTCCTAGTGCGGACACAGATCTGGTTTCTTGATCAGAAACCGCCATTCTCCTTGCATAGACATAACTATGATAGATAATATCCAGAACCAATCAACAATCCATATCCAGGTTCGCCGTCGAAAATCGAGTGAAAAATCCCACTCGGATCGATATAACTATCTCGAAATTCTGTGCTCGAATCTGGATCAAATCACTATGCGAATAGAATAACATACGTACATCCTACGCATTTATCTTTATAGGTTATTAGCCAAATCAATTCCATTTCTATTCACATTCAATTTAATTTTCATTCACTTACTCACAATTGCTTTAATCCATTTGGATTATCACCTCTATTCCTATCTCGATTGGGTATTTCACCAATAACAGTTTGAACTCCGACTAGTTTATTTAGAAAATAGCTTGAATTTTTTTTAAAAATAGATAAGTAGTTGGAAAATAATTACTAGTTTGTAAAATAGGTGTAAAATAGTTAGAAAATAGTTAAAATAATTACAGAAATTTTAGATAATTGCAAAATAATAGTAAGATAGTAATTAGTTTATAAAACAGTTGGAAAATTGTTAAATAGTTCCAAAAATAATTGTAAAACAAGTGTAAGATAGTTTGGCTTTTAAAAGAAAGGTTGTATATATAATAAATAGCTTGGAAAAGTAGGTTTATATTAAAACAATTTATATTAAAAATAGTCCAGAGTCAAAACTGCCCACTTCCCAATCTCCATTCTCATCAATTCAATTTAAATTTTCACTTCCATTTAAATTGACCTAATTCAATTTTAAATAATTCCAATTTTCATTGGACTTGATTTATTCCCAATTCAAGTTGAATTAATTCTCTATTCCTTTTCAAATTTAAATCAAATTCCATTTGATTTTAAACATATTCAACTTTGATCTCAAATTCTTCTAATTCAGATAAATTTCAATTGAACTAGTTTCAATTTCAATTCATTTCAACTCCTGTTTGAATTAATCCCAATTTTCAAACTCCATTTCCAAATCAAGTTGAATTATTCTTGATTTCCTCCCAAAGTCAATTCAGATTCCATTTGAATTTAAAACCATTCAACATTAATTATAATTCCAAATTATTCAAATAAATTCGGACTAATTTCAAATTGAACCCATTTCAATTTCAAATCATTTCAAATTAATCCAATTCAAACTTTCCATTTGAATTTTTTTATACTTATACATCTTCAATCACAATTTCAATTAATTCAAATCAAATTCAATTTGAACTTATTTCAATTCAAATTCCTAATTTAAACCATCTCGAATTATTTAAATTCGAGTTAATACTTCAAATGTTGATTTAATTCCTTTTTATCTCAAGGATGGATTACCATACTCCATTTCTCATTCATTTAAACAAATTCAATTCACAATTCTAAGATTATTAATAACAAGAGGATGATATCATCCAATTATTTCAAAACATCCATCCATTTTCAATTTTCGGATCTCAAACCCAATTTGAGATCACTCAAACTCTCAAACATAATAAATCATTTAACTTTCCAAGTTAAAACTTAATTTCGTCTTGAAATTTCCCAAATCAGGTTGATCATTCCAACCTATTTAACTTTTTCCCCAGTTAAACTCAATTCACTTAATCCAGTCAATCTTACCCAATTTGAATTTCCGTTTCAAATTCTAAACTTCACATTAATATTCTTCCCATTTATAAGTTCAAAAACCTATCACCTTGAGTATCACATCTTATTCCAAATTTAAAACTCACCATTTAGAGTTTATTTCCAATCTTTGATATTATGTATATCCACATGTATACATATTAATTTCTTTTACATACAAAGTTATACTTTAAAATTTAAACCACCTTTGGTTTTAATTCAAAACAAATTTCCTTTAAATTTTCAAACAACTCTTGTTTGAAATAGGATCATTTCATTCAATTGCACTAAATAATATTATTTATTGTTTCTTTAAATTAATTACATCATTAATTAATCACATTCGGTAATTAACTTATTTCTTAATTATCTTCATTAAGTAATTGTCCCTTAAATTACTTACCTCTAATTACTTCATTAGGTAATTCCCTCTTTATTTATCATTTCCAATTATTATCCATTAATTAATCTCATTAAACAAAGTTTAATTAATTACATAAATTAATTGATTATCCTTATCCTGAAACCTATCCCAATTTCAAGATTTAATTTCAGTATGAATCCATTTCAAACTTGACTTAAATTTAATTTCAATTTGGTTGTAATTCTATTACCACTTAATTCTTACTATTACTTTTAGTTTAATTAATACTACAACCAATTTCCTTAATATAATAGATAATCTATTTCTTATATAAGATTCATTTACTTTTGAAATCATTTAAAAACCTTTATATAAAAAAATAACAAGTACGCTCTCTCATATTTATATACTCAACTCATTCTAGGGTACCATTGACCCTTTCCTTAATGAGTATCCCCCACCAGAGCCAAGGTTCTCGCTTAACCTGGCTCTGATACCAAACGTAACGACCCGAAATTTTCGATCCCTAAAATTCCAAATAGTTAGAGAAAAGAAGAAAGATATAGAAGAAGAACAGAAAAGAAACACACAATCTCACATTCGCAGCGGATAAAATATAATATTAAGAATAGTTTAACCAAAGAAAACTATATCTATCAATTTACAACGATATATCAGAGTTACAACAATTTTATACAACATTGGATTGATACAGTTTAACATGTCTCGGATATATACAATATCATAGTGGAACTCTCCATATGTCCCTGCCATCCAGCTCACCTCCTGAGCTCCAAAACGTCCTTACCTGAAAATCTGTAATACTCGGTCTGACCCGAGCATTACATCAAAGTAACACCCGGGTCAGGCTGGAAACCAGCGTGAGTAAACCCTATCTAACATGAAATTCAAAAGCATACAATATATATAAACCCGAGGTAACTTATATCAATTTACAACTTTACATGTTGTTATAGACATCGCATATTCCACACATCAGTTTCTAAGTGTCAAAACTTAGATTAAAAGGATCTAATTTACTTAAATCATCTCAAACCAGCCTAATGGTTTCACATAACAATCTATAAGGAATCGAAGTGATTTCGGGTATTTACTAATACCCGACTCCGGTCTCTTCGAACTCAATGTCATCTAATCTTAAGCTATTTAATTAAATATAACTCAAATTTATTTACCGGATAATGCTTTACATAGCAATTCCCAATTGATTGATAATCACATTATCATCGTTCATCCAACATATCATATCACAAAGCAATTCATATCAAAGATATCAACCAATTCAAAGCACTTGTCATCATTCAATCATTAATAAGCAAGATTGATCTCTTTCATTAATTACATTAATTAATGATCCTCTAATTACTTTCACTTAATTATTCTTAAATTTCATATAATAATTAACATTTAACTTAATTACATTTATTAATCAATCACAATCAGAAATTAACTTCCTTAATTACTTCATTAATTAAACCAAGTTCTTGATTAATAATACAAATTAATCCTTCAAATCACACTGAGTAATCATTACTTAAATTTTTTTCCATCAAGTAATTATCCTTTAATTACCATTCCTCAAGTAATTTCCTTAAATTAACTACATTGGGTAATTATCCACTAATTACTTCACTAAGTAATTATACCTTATTAATCACCTTAAATAATTATACTTAACCCAACATGAAATGATTACCTTTAATTAATTAAACTTAATTAATTGACTAAAATTAACCATATCAACTTAATTAATTACATCGGTAATTAATTCCTTAATAAGTTACCCTAATTAATTATTCTATAGTTGTAAATTAATTATCCTTTCATAAATCACATTCCTCGATTAACTTCGAATTAATGCCTAAATTAATAAATCCTTAAATTAATCAATCCTTAAATTGATTCCACAAATTAATTAACCTTTAATTAATTAGTCATACCTTGATTACTTAAATTAACCATCCTTAATTCATTAAATAATTTGTACTCCATTTAATCACAATTCTAATTCATCTTAAAACATATAAGATCTAACTTACTAAACAATCACTGATTACAAACAACTTGAAACATTATAACTTTGTAAATTCATTTAAAGCTAGCTTAATACTTTGTTTAAGCTTGATTTACACCTTATTCGATAAATTAATTTAAAGATTCATGGAAATTTTAGTTTTTTTTTAGTTTTTTTTTTAAATAATTTCTTTTATTAACCTGTTCGACAAAAGCATTTTGGAGAGTTCAATCCAAAGATTTTACTCTTGTTTAACCTTGGTCAAATACTAAATCCATACCCCACAATTCAAATTCTTAATTTATAAAACAGGCCGAAGCCAATAATGATGAAGCACAGTCCCATCCCAAATAATCGATGCCAAACTCGAGTCCTTCCCCTCCTTTTCTCGAGTACATTCCGTGACATTCAACAAACACCATAGCTTCGAGTCTTCCCCTAAATCGCACGAGACAAATCCCGAGTTGAAACCTTCTTCCCCAAAGCTCTCTCTAACCAAACCATAAACCCCCAGATACACTGATATTGGTGCACGTGCACCAATACTACGGCCAACTCCGGTACTTGCCGAGGCCACTAGCAAGACATCGACGAACATCCCCTTCGAACCCGACCACTCATGCTTCGAGGCGAATCATGGAAACAAAAATGAACACACGAACCCAAAACAGGAACTAACACCCCTGGCGAACTAGCCTTGCCGACGACAACACCGGTTACCACCATCCACGCCTCCAGTACCCTAGCTTCGCCTTGACTCCAGCCTCCTTTTCCCCTGATCCGGAGTTATTCGACGCGACGTCGATGACGAATCAGCCATGTCAACCTAAACAAGACTTAAACCCTAATTAGCCTCGCCGTGCCCACCATGATGATCTGGAAAATAAAATCCTATTTTTCCCATGAACTACATCATACAAACCCCCTTCAGACCAAATTACGACCATCCACGTCAACCTGATCATCGGAAGTTGCCAAAAATCCAAATTCCATTCAACCCACAACAACTCTCAATATTCCAACTTAAAAATCAATATTTCAGTTTTAAAAATCCTAAAATTTGATCACTAATCTGGATATAACCCTGAAACAACGAATTGATAATGTTTAGATTCGATGAGTATTGAATTTCTACTGATCTTCTTCTTTTTTCATTTAAAAAATTGGCTTCGGACTATCTTAAAATTATTTTTAAATTTATATCATGTTATAACATCCAAAATTTGTTTATACAACATGTCCTAAGGAAGATCAGAGAGGAAGAACGCAATTATTGATCAAATTTAAAACCTGGATAGCCAAAACAGAACATCATTTTGTTAAACAGACATGCCTACCTATTCAATCCATATATAAATATACCCATTTATTTTATCATGCAATGATTATTACATCCGATTTTCAAAGATTTTATTTCATGCAATCAGGCTTATATAGATTAAAGTTTAATTTACTCACCAACAATGCAGAGAACAGAAAACTATGATTGTTTCCAGGCTTCTGAATTTCCAGACATGTAGAGAACAACTTTTGAAGTTTTGAAACATGAATGCCTTGGCTTTTTAAAAGAAAACTAGAGTTGCTAGTCTCAGATTTTCATGCAGTAAACAAATTCTTGATCTTTGAACTTGCTTTTGAAGATGGTTAACAAGTTTCTGTTTTTTTTTATTTAGAAAAAGTTTCTCTTTGATTTGTTTTACTGAACTTTGTTACAGCATTTGTTTTACCTTGTTTCTTGATAATGAGATAAAAGGAAAATAAGAAAGGAGAAGAGATGTATATTTCTTCTTTTATCTATTATTTATTATTTCAAAAGAAAATATTGACACTTGTTAAAATTTCATATTACAAATGTTACATTTGTTAATTTGGCTATCAAATCTCTTAACACTTGTCCTTTGTATGAGAATTAAATAATATACTAATATGTTCTATACACTTTTATATTAATTTCAATTTAGTTATATATATTTATATCTTATGTTATGAATACTTTCTATTCTTAATAAATGCATTTTTATATAATTTTTAATTATTTTCCATAAAACTTTTATATTATATTTCTATTTAGTAACTACTTTCCTTTATTTACATTAATATGAATTTTAAAAGAAAATAGCAAAATATATATAAATAAAATCACATACATATATTTTTATACCCAATTTATTTAAGATACTTATTCCTTTAGATTTCCAATTCAAATTTAATTTAGAACTAACTCATACATATATATACACACTTAAACATACCCATGTTCAATTTGTTTGAAATTAAAGAAAATTTGTCAAATTTTAAATAACTATACTAGGAAGATTATTAACCAAATAATTATTCAGATATATATCCAAAATTTATTTGTTCAAATTACAAATTTTAGTATTTTAATAAATTTAAATCCTGTTAATTACCAATTATCAGATATCAAAAATCTGGGTTATCACACTGAGGGTCGATCCAGTATTATTCCTCCTACTTTTGATGGAATAGATTTTTTAAATTGAAAATTAAAAATGGAATTTTATTTAAAATCCGTTAGTTTTAAATGTTGGGATATTTGAATATGGGTATGATGCAATAGACGAGAAAATACTTCGATTAATGCTCTTGCTATGCATATACTATATTCTCATGTTAATCAAGATAATTTTAACTTTATCTCTCATTGTGAAAATGCATAGGAAATATGGAATACTTTTGATGCAATTTATGGTGTAAAAGTCAACAACGATAAGAAATTCTCCACAATCGACTCAGTTAAAAAACGTCTATAACAGGATTGGCAATAGGTAGTAATGATGAAGATTCAATAGCCGATGAGATAAGTGATTTTCCATTCGAGGATTTAGTCCTCTTGTGCTGAAAATTAATTGAAAATATTAAAGATCTTGAGATGAAAAATAATAAGTTGAAAAGGGAACAAGCTAAACTTCATCAGAAAAATAATGATTTGGAAAATGAGCTTAAAAATATTAGGAAAAATAAAAAATTTAACTGCAAAAGGTATTTGAACCAGAAAAAAGAATTTGCCCGTTTTCATGAAAATTTTCAAAATTTAGAAAACAAAATTTTATTACAAGAAAAAACAAAGCTGAGTTGATTTGTAAAAACAACATTTTGCAAAAAGAGTTGGATATCTTTAAGAAGTCAGAAGTTTTTAAATGTGCAATTTTGAAAAGAAAATAAATGAGATCAACGAAAATTTCAAAACCCTTAAAAAGGAAAACGTGATTTTAAGCAAATCTGAAATTATTCGATTAAATCACGAGTTTGAAAAGGAGATTGAAAAAATCAAGGATTTTGAAAAAATTAAATGTAAAAAACTTAAACTTTTTGAAACTGAGATGCAAGAAATTGAGAATAAAATTAGGGAGCTTCAAAATGAAAATATGCGATTAAAAATGAATAGTTTTAAAAAGAGAGATAGTAACATTAGTTGTTGTTCGAGGCTAATAAATGGAAATAAACTTTTAAAACCCAAAGTTAATAAACGTGGGTTGGTTACTCGAAAAATTTTCACTGGAGATAAATCATTTAATATTCTTAGAAAATCAACTCTTCGATAATAAAAGGAATGCATTTAGATTGGAAAAAGTGTGAAAATATGAACAAACAACTAATAACACTGTTAAAGGGAAAAGTGTGATACCCAAACACGTAAAAACCATACAAAATTGGGTTCCAAAAGGCACGAATATAAATCCCTTAATGTCAAACAAATCTGGATGCCAAAAGGAACAAATATAAATAGTCTTGGATCTCCACAAACTTATTTTTAAAAATCTTTTTCCACTGACAACCATGGACCTATAAAAACAAATAGGTCAGAAAATTTTCTTCTCGTGTAGGTCTGGTGACGGGATAAGGAACTACAACATTGTTACTTGGATTCTGGCTGTTCCAGACACACAACGGACAACAAATCAAATTTCCTTAGCCTAGTATAAAGATGGCATAATTACAATGGGCAACAACGAAAAATTATTGTAAAGGTAAAATAGGTAACGACACACCTATCTTGAACGATATATTAAATGTGATAATCTGCACCATAATCTGATTTTATTCAACCAGTTATGTGATAATGAAATAAATGTTGGTTTTGATTTTAAAAATGTTGATTGATTATCTTTGAACAATTTCATACAGATTTGCTTGGACTAACGATGTTGGTTGATGGTTACTCAAGATACACATGGATATATTTGTTTATCTTATTCTGTCATGATGTTCACTGTTTGTTTGTACGGTTTCAATTCAAATCTAAAAGAATTTCATTTAAAACCTATTAAAAATGATTTTAAAGTATTTTGTTACACACTTCACGGTCTAGTATATAACATCCAACTAATGATAATCTTGAATCTAAGAGAAATTTAGATGCAGATTACATTAGTATTCTAGTTGGCAGAAAAATTACTAGTGGAATGTGATTTTTGTTGAGACATCTAGTATTTTTATCGGTTTCAAAGAAAATATCTGAATATTTTTCATTTCAACTAATTTTCAATTACCAGACATTTTTCTTATAAAAACCCTTCTAGAAAATGGCTATTGTTGACCTTGTTTCAGATTACTCATTTTAGAAAGTTTGATTATTTTTGGAATTAATTTTAAATGACTACATTAACTAATCTGACTCCTTACTGATTATCAAAAGATAAATAGTGATTGAAAAAGTGATGTGTGCTGATATTAATCATATATTATGATTTAATACAGTATATTTAGAAAATTTCCTTAAAAATTTAAACAAGATTTATAATAACTCTTATCGGGTGAAAATTCCATGACCATCTCTATTGCTATCTTATTTCTAACGACCATCACTCATCAAAATCCAATATAGTATGTCAATATGTGGTATTCTTAAATGAAAAATTATTCCTTTTCATTTGATTATATTTTTAGCAATAAAAACATCCAAAATATTCACTCTCATTTAAAAGTCTTCATGATTATGCATGAGTGAATTACTTGGAATTGTTGATTGTGTGCTTTCATGCTCATTTAAAAGTCCTCACGGTTATGCATGTATGGAACATATATCAAAATTGATTAATTAAATAGACAAGTTGATTCTAATCCCATTTAAAATCCGCACCGTTATGCGTGGTTAGAAGATACTTGAATTCATTTTTTTTAATTTTGGAATACTACTAATCTCATTTAAAAGTCCTAACGGTTATGCATGGTCAGTAGATATTCAAATTCTTGATATAGATATACCGCAAATAGATGCAGCTATATGGTTTTACATCATCCTTATTATTCTAAAGTGGAATATGCACTTAATAGAGTATTTATGATTTTTGTTTGATTTTTTATTGAAATTTAATATTTATTCTCGATTGGGTATTAATGTTGTGTTAATGTCTATCACTTTATCTTTATTTTTCTAACACTATTACTCTTTTGCTATAACAGAAGAGGGAGAGAAAAATTAAGATTTTGGCAAATAAAGGCCAAATATTTTATTTTGTATTTTTTACTTGCATCTAGATTCATTTGCATATTTTTATTTATTCTCATGCATATATGAAAGGGGAGTTTTGTTGTAGAAAGGCAGCATTCAAATAGGAGGAGCAATTTGAATGATCAAATACATTTAATAAATTCAAATCTTAAATATACGTTGTTATCATCAAAAGGGGGAGACTGTTGAACATGCTAGTATATGATTTTCGTTTGTTGATAATAAACATATATATATATATATATATATTCATTTAAATGTATTTGTTATTGTACTATTCTATTTTTCACATAATTAAATAAATATTTGCTGAATAAAATAAATAACACAGAATTTTAATTCAAACATATACTTTGTTCAAACAAATATTTATAATAATTTTGAATAGTACAAATTTGAGCTCTCACTATATACACAATTTTCAAACAATACAATTTCAAATTACAACACAAATTTTCACTATACAATCATCATTTACGTTTGCACCTCATTACATATCACTCATTCACTCGTATTCAATCTTCAACTCTATTCCAGATTGAATCCAGCATCTGAGTTAATCTGCAAAATGCACACGGACGCAGTAAAATTAAAAAGGAAATATTTTTGCAGTGTAAAATAAAATGTTTTTTGAAAATATTATTTGCCTCAGTTATTTGGGTTGTTCGTCATCATTTAATTTTGAATGCATCTACACGAATAACTTGTGACATGCACGATATATTATTGTACATGCCACAAGGCCGTGCACACCGATATACACTAGATAAAATTACAGGGACAGGTGAGCATAAGGTCAAACCCAACCAAATGGAGGATTTAACTCAGGTTTACAAAAGTTTTAAAAGGAAATACAAAGTAAAAATAATTAAAATAAAAAACCCTAATTTAAAAAAATAAAAGCCCAAAGTAATAATGGAGAAAACCAGCCCAAATCAAAGAGTGCGGTGATAAAAAAATCATCCTCGTATATTTTATTTCTTCGGCCTGAATCCTTTGTGAATAATGTCTGCTTCCTTTTTCATTCATTCCTCTTTAAGATAATTAGGGCTTCGTGAAATTCGAAGCACCGACTCCAGTTGCTTGATCGAATATATGATTCAGCGCCCCATGCTTTGCCAATCGATAGTTTCTCTGATTTGCACATGACTCCTTCAAATTCGTCGAGTTTAGTATGAATTTGGTATGTGATTTCCTGTATTATTTCGTTGATATGCTTGAACTCGATTTATTTACATGCCGATGATGATTTGGTTTAAATAGGGATTGATTCCCTTTATTTTCGTTCGTATTTTTCATTTTGAATTCTCTGTTTATATGCTTGGCCATTTGATTTTGATTCAATGCTTGTGATCAATCTTGACTTGTTCATTTCATATATCCTATGCTTGATTATCATGGCTTTGATTTTGGCTTGTTCGATTCTTCCTTGGTCATCACGGCTCTGACTTGATTTTGAACTGCATATGTATTCATATTGTTTTTGACTTGATTTGGTTGAACTTGCTACTATTTTGATTTTTATAACCGCAAATTGACATCGTGAATTTCTGGGTTGACTCCATGACTTTAACTTTAGCTGTGGCATTTAAAATTGATATGTTCAGTTTGAATTCCCTACGACATTGACTTTGTTCATCTTGATTTTGGACTTTGGTTCATGTCTGAACTTTGCATTTCATTGTTCACTGTCCTGTGTTCCACTTGAAAGTGCACTCGATTTTGTTGTTTGGTTCATGTACGGTCTGCTTGGAGTTGCCTCTGGTCTAGTTGGTGTTGCAGTGAATCTCTACTTGTGTACATACAATTAATTATGTATGTATACATATGGTTTCATTTTGTACATCTCTGTCTGGAGTAGTTCTGAACTATGTCTGCATTGTTGTCATATACATGAAACTGAAGTTGTACATTAGAGTCTTGTGCCTTATCTGGTTCATCTTTGTAGCAAATTTACTGAATTTTGTTTGGCCATTAGTTTGGTCTAGTCCATTTAAGTCATGTACTTCGAGGGAGATCATCTTGTACGTTTGATATTTGAGTCTGCTTGGAGCTTGTTGAAAGATTGAGTTTTGTATTCATTCGAAGTTTTGTTGACATGGTCTTTCTCGACTGCTCGTTGTTGTGGCATGTATATGTATACTTGTTGCTCCTTACCTATCATTGTAGTGTGAGTTTCATTTATTGCTTCAAACCAGTTTCATATTGTAACCGGGCTTGCCTTTGGTCACTGCATTCATACTTCATGTTGTCTGGATTTGAGTTGGTACTTGTTTTCTTCGTGGACTGGTATAGATTGAGTTGGTTGGACTGTCTAATCTTCTCAGTTTTTTATTGTTCACTACTTTTTGTACTTGTTCATTTTTGATATTGGACTGGTCGAGTTGTTTTAGTTGTCTTGACCATTTTATTAAACTTGTACATTTGGATGGCACCCGTGTCGAATCCAACTTAAAGCTCGGGTTTGACCTTATGCTCATGTCATGACTTTATTTGTATTGTACTTGAGTTGAACCCGGCTTTTGATTAGGTTTGACCTTGTGCTCACATGTCCCTATAATTTTATCAAGTGTATATCAGTGTGCACGGTCTTATGGCGTGTACAGTGATACACTGTGCATGTTATAAGTTGTTTGTGTATGATGAATTCAAAAATGAATATGATGACGAACAACCCAAATAAATGAGGCAAATAATATTTTCAAAATACAAATTTTATTTTACACTGCACAAATCTTTCTTTTCCAATTTTACAAAAAAAACTATTTTTTTTGTAGATCGCTTAGATGCTGATTCAATCTGGAATAGAGTTGAAGATAAATATGAGTGAATGAGTGATATGTCATGAGGTGCAAATTTAAATTGAAAAATTGTGATGCAATCGAATTTGTATTGTAATTGAAATTGTGTATATATAGTGAGAGCGCAAATTTGTACTATTCAAAATTGTAATAAATATTTGTTTGAATAAAATATTTATTTGAATTTAAATTCTATGTTATTTATTTTATTCAGCAAATATTTATTTAATTATGAGAAAATAAAATAGTACATTAACAAATACATATATTTGAATATATAATCATCAAACAAAAATCATATACTTGCGTATTTAACAATATCCCCCTTTTGATGATAACAAATATATATTTAAGATTTTGAATTTATTAAATGTATTTGATCATTGATAGACTCTATTTGCTCACCCTATTTGAATGCTCCCTTTCTACAAGAAAGCTCCCCTACATATATGCATGAAAAATAAAGAAAAGTACGCAAATGAACCTTTGCAAATAAAAATAAAACATTTGACCTTTATTTGCCAAAATCTTAACTTTTCTCTCGCCCTTTTGTTATCAGCAAAAGAGTAATAGTGTTAGAAAAATAGAGATAAAGTGATAGACATTAATACAACATTAATACCCAATCTAGTATAAGTATTATATTTCAATAAAAAATCAAACAAAATCATAAATACTCTGTTTGACACATATTCCACTTTAGAATGATAGGGATAATGTCATCATGTAAAACCATATAGTTGTGTCTATTTATAATATATTTATATCAGGTATTTGGATATATACTAACCATGCATAACCGTTAGAACTTTTAAATGAGAATAGTAGTATTCCAAAAAAATGAATTAAAGTATCTTTTAACTATACATAACCGTGAGGACTTTTAAATACGATTAGAATCAACTTGTCTGTCTAATAATAAATTTTGATATGTGTTCCATATATGCATAACCGTGAGGACTTTTAAATGAGTATGAAAGCACATAATAAAAAATTCCAAGTAATTCATCCATGCATAACCGTAAGGACTTTTAAATGAGAGTGAACACTTTGGATGTTTTTATTGATAAAAATATAATGAATTGAAAAACAAATGATTTCCCGTTTAAAATACCACATATTGATATACTATATTGGATTTTGATGAGTGATGGTCGTTAGAAATATGATAGAAATAGAGATGGTTATGGAATTTTTACCAACAATTTTTTTTATGACTCTTGTTTAAATTTCTAAAGAAATTTACTAATTATACCGTCTCAAGTTATAATATATAATTAATATCAACACTCATCACTTTTTCAATCACTATTTATCTTTTCGATAATCAGTAGGAGTCAGATTAGTTGATGTAGTCATTTAAGATCAAATCCAAAAAATAATTATAAAATCAAATTTTCTAAAATAACTAATCTGAAACAAGGTCAACAATTTTCTGAAGTTTTATAAAAGAAAATGTCTGCTATTTTGAAAATTATTTGAAATGAAAAATATGCAGATATTTTCTCTGAAAATGTGATGCAACTGATGAAAGTCTCTACATAAAACACGTTCTACTAGTAATTTTACTATCAACTATGTTACCCGTGTAATCTGCATTTGAATTTTCTTTTGACTCAAGATTATCGTTAGATTGATGTCATAGACCAAATCACGAAGTGTGCAACAAAATATCTTAAAATCATTTTTAACTGCTTTTAAGTGAAATTCTTTTGAATTTGAACTGAAATCATGCAAATAAACAAACAGTGACCATAGTGTCAGAACCAAAAAATAAATATATCCACTTATATCATGAGTAATCAGCAATCAATAAAACAACATCATTAGTTCAAACAAATTTATATGGACTAGTCCAGAGATTATATACGTACTTATAGTGTTTTCGGCATAAACATATAATTGGCCAACAAATTTCAAAAAGTCAGAATCAAAATCAACATCCTTTATTTTATCACATAATTGGCTACTTTAATTCAGATTATGGTGCATATTATCATATTTAATATATTGTTCAAGATAGATGTACCATTACCTATTTTACCTTTATGATACTTTTTCGCTGTTACCCATTGTGATTTTGCCACTTTTATACTAGGCTAAGGAACTTTGATTTGTCGCCCATCATATGCTTGGAACAACTGGAATTTAGGTAACACTTTTGTTGTTTCTTAGCCTTCCATTACATCTACTAAAGAAAAGAAAAATGTGACCTATTTGTTTTTGTAGGTCCATGGTTGTTAGTGCAAAAGATTTTTAAAAATATATTTGTGTAGACCCGAAACTATTTATATTTGTTCCTTTCGGCATCCATATTTGTTTAACTTTAAGGGATTTTATATTTGTGTCTTTTGGAACCCAAATTGGAACTACGTTTCACATGTTTGGGTCTGTACCAGCAAATATTCTGATTGTGTTCAGTTTTTCTACAAATTGTGCACTCAGATTTGACTTGATTAATTTCATTTCTAACATGTTCAGTGTGAGTATACCCAAGTCCTTGTCTATCAATATTGACTGTTTATTTTCTATTAGCATATTTAGTAATTTTTCCCCTATAGAGAATATTATTAAAGTCGTTGACAGTTGTTCGACTTATGTTTTGAGTGATTCGTTTTCGTTCAATAATTATGTGCACTTTTTAATAGAATTTTCTCTCGTTTTTCACTTTCTTTCAAATCATACTTTCATTTTCAAGTGATATAATTCTAATTTCTGATTTTTTAATTTCTTCTTCGAATGTTGGAAACTTATCACACTTAGGGCTCTTGCTTTGATTGTTTTTAACTAATTGATCAAGCTGTTTATTTAAATTTATCAAAGTATCTCTTTATGATTCAACTTTAGCGTATTTCTCCGTAAGTCCTTCGAAACAGCCTTTTACTTCATGAAAATATATAAGTAATTCTGAATGAGTAAGTTTTGATACCTCACTTGACTCGTCATCATCACTGTCAGTTATATCACCTTGAAGGCACATATTTGCTTTTTTGCTCCACTGCCAGTGCTTTTATTATTTTTATATGTTTCATCCCAAGTGGCTGCCACACTACTCCTTTTCGATTTCTTTCCTTGGCTGAATCAATTCAGTGGACAATTAGGCTTGATATGACCAGGTTTGTTGCACTTGTGACAAATGAACTCTTGCTCGTCTGAATTGTCTAGTGCTTTGACTATTCTGCTTTTCACGTTTTGATTTAGAGCTAGATTTCCGTTTTTGTGATTCCAACTTTTGAATTTCTTTATTAATAGTGCCAGCTCAGTTGCTTCATCGTCTTCGTCACTTTTTGTTGTTCCTTTAAGAGCTATTGATTTCTTTCGAGTATCACCTCTTTCACGTTCTTCCTTGAATTTCATTTCTACCTCCTAAGTGGTGAGATTTTCGATGAGCTCTTCAATTTTGGTTTTTGTGGATCTTTTAATTCTTGAATAGCAGTGACTTTGGCTTTAAAATTTCATGGAAGGATTCCAAGGATTTGCCGGACTATCTCCAACTTTGTGTATGATTTTTCGAGTGCTTTTGATTTGCATATGATATTGGAAAGTCATTCGTACATCTCTTTGACATTTTCTTCCTTGGCCATTGTAAAATTCTCGTACTCGCTACTAAGCATGGCAAGACGAGATTCCTTGACTTGAGATATTCCTTCATGAGTCACTTCAAGTGTGTGCCATATTTCCTGCGCAGTTAGACAATGTGAGACACGATTAAATTCAATTTGATCTAATGAATAAATAATAGAATTCATAGCTTTAGCATTAGCATTCTATAGTCTATTTTCAAGATATGTCCATTGATCCATCGATTTATCTATTTCCTGATTATCTACCACTGTAATTGGTGTCCTATATCCTGTCTCAACTATATTCCAAGCACCAATGGTTTTCAAAAAAAAAATCATTCTATTTTTCCAGTAAGCGTATTCACCGTTGAACATCGGTGGTCTAACTATGGACTGACCCTCAGCAAAAGCATTATTTAAAGAAGCCATTTTAAAAATTCAAAAATTTTAAACCAAAATTGGTTTTTGAAAAATTAAAATTTTAAAACAACAATTGGCTTTTGTTCATAGCTCCAATATCACTTGTAGAATCGATTTCACCCTAGAGGGGTGTGAATAGGATGATCCTAATAATTATAAAAATTTAACACAGAAGTATATAAAATAATCGCAGCACTAATCACAGCAGAATAATATCAGTACAAATAATAGCAGAATATAAAAAGCAGAAAATAGAACACACTGATTTACCCAACTTTGACAAAACCCTGCCTACTAGCCGCCCTCAAGGATTCTACTATAAATTAAGTAGTCAGACGCTTACACATGTAAACTCGCGACACTCTCTATCGACTAACCTAACTCTACGCTCAAATCCTTGCCATAACTCAAGCTACTGAATTGCGAATTCTCGAATTACACTACCGTAGTTCGCCCCTTAGTCACATGACTAGAATTTACAAAAGTTTTAAAAAAAGAAATACAAAGTAAAAACAATAAAAATACAAAACCCTAATTTTAAAAATAAAGCCCAAAGTAATTATGGAGAAAATCGACCCAAATCAAAGAGTGTGGTGATAAAAAATCTGTCCCCGTATATTTTATTTCTTCGGCCTGACTCTCTTGTGAATAATGTCTGGTTCCTTTTTCGTTCGTTCCTCTTTAAGATAATTAAGGCTTCGTGAAATTCGAAGGCGCCGACTCCAATTGCTCGATCGAATACATGAATCAACGTCCCTTGCTTTGTCGATTGAAAGTTTCTCTGATTTGCACATGGCTGCTTCAAATTCGTCGAGTTCGATACGAATTTGGTATGTGATTTTCTGTGTTATTTCATTGATATGCTTGAACTCGATTTATTTACATGCTGATGGTGGTTTGGGTTAAATAAGGATTGATTCCTTTTATTTTCGTTCGTATTTTTCATTTTAATTACGTATGTTTATATGCTTGGTCGTTCGATTTTGATTCAATGCTTGTGATCAATCTTGACTTGTTCATGTCATATATCCTATGCTTAATTATCACGGCTTTGATTTTGGCTTATTCGATTCTTCCTTGGTCATCATGACTCCGACTTGATTTTGAACTGCATATGAATTCATATTGTTTTTGACTTGATTTGGTTGAACTTGCTACTGTTTTGATTTTTGTAACCGCAAATTGACTTCCTGAATTTTTGGTTTGACTCCGTGAACTTAACTTTGGCTATGGCATTTAAACTTGATATGTTTAGTTTGAATTTCCTGCGACATTGACTTTGTTCATCTTGATTTTGGACTTTGGTTCACGTTTTCACTTTGCACTTCATTGTTCATTGTCCTGTGTTCCACTTGAAATTGCACTCGGTTTTGTTGTTTGGTTCATGTACGATCTGCTTGGAGTTGCCTCTGGTCTAGTTGGTGTTGTAGTGAATCTCCACTTGTGTACATACAATTATGTATGTATATGTATGGTTTCATTTTGAACATCTCTATCTGGAGTAGTTCTGAACTATGTCTGCATTGTTGTCATATATGTGAAATTGAAGTTGTACATTAGAGTCTTGTGCCTTCTTTGTAGCAAATTTACTGAATTTTGTTTGACCATTATTTGGTCTGGTCCATTTTAGTCATGAACTTCGAGGCAGATCATCTTGTAGTTTTGATATTTGAGTCTGCTTGGAGCTTATTGAAAGATGTCTGCATTGTTGTCATATATGTGAACTTGAAGTTGTACATTAGAGTCTTATGCCTTATCCGGTTCATCTCTGTAGCATATTCATTGAATTTTGTTTGATCATTAGTTTGGTCTGGTGCATTTAATTCATGTACTTCGAGGCAGATCATCTTGTACATTTGATATTTTAGTCTTTTGGAGATTGTTGATAGATTGAGTTTTTTTACTCATTTGAAGTTTTGTTGACATAGTCTTTCTCGCTACTCATTGTTGTAGCATGTATCGTATGCATGTTGCTCCTTACTTGTCATTACAGTATGAGTTGCATTTATTGCTTCAAACCAGTTTCATATTATAACTGGGCTTGCCTTTGGTCATTGCATTCATACTTCATGTTGTCTGGATTTGAGTTTGTACTTGTTTTCTTTGTGAACTGGTATAGATTGAGTTCGTTGGACTGTCTAATCTCCTAAGTTTTGTATAGTTTACTACTTTTTGTACCTGTTCATTTTTGATTTTGGCATGGTCGAGTTTTTTTAGTTGTCTTGACCATTTTATTGGACTTGTACATTTGGATGGCGCCTGTGTTGAATCCAACTTAAAGCTCGGGTTTGACCTTATGCTCATGTCGTGACCTTATTTGTATTGTACTTGAGTTGAACTCGGCTTTTGATTGGGTTTGACCTTGTGCTCACCTATCCCTATAATTTTATCAAGTGTATATCGGTGTGCACGGCCTTGTGGCATGTACAGTGATACACTGTGCATGTCACAAGTTGTTCGTGTATGATGAATTCAAAAGTAAATATGATGACGAACGACCTAAATAACTAAGGCAAATAATATTTTCAAAATGCACATTTTATTTTACACTGCATAAATATTTCTTTTTCAATTTTACTACGTCAGTGTTTTTTTTGAAGATCGCTCAGATGTTGGATTCAATCTGGAATAGAGTTGAAGATAAATACGAGTGATTGAGTGATATTTAGTGAGGTGCAAATGTAAATTGAAAAATCAAGATGCAATCGAATTTGTAATGTAATTGAAATTGTGTATATATAGTGAGAGCTCACATTTTTACTATTCAAAATTATAATAAATATTTGTTTGAATAAAATATCTGTTTGAATTTAAATTTCGTGTTATTTTATTCAGCAAATATTTATTTAGTTATGTAAAAAATAAAATAGTAATTAACAAATACATATAATTAAATATATATATATATATATGTTTATTATCATCAAAAAAAAATCATATACTTGCATATTCAATAAAAAGTTAGTATATATAAGCATATCTTATTTGAGTATTATTATTGTATTCTAATTTCTATTTTTCTTGGATACGTACCTTGTGAACATAAATAGTGAATATTTATGTTTTGATCAATGAAAATTTATAGTTTTTTTTTTAAATTTGGATAATGATGACTTGACAGCACCATTGAAATGCAGGTTGAGAAAAGTCAGCCAATATAGACAAAAACCCATATGGATATCATCATTGTAATGTGCATGTTACTAAATCTCATGCATACTTATTATACTTTTCCTATTACATGGGTAAACATAGTTTTAAAAAAGGGCCAATATAAATTAAAATGGATATGAAATGAAAAATATATAATTATTGACAATTAATGAAATATAGTTGTAGAACTCTTATAATTCAAATTTTCAGTATTTCATAATTGTGGAAATAATGTTGCAATCAAATATGATATACATGGATTAAGTTTTACAAAATCAATAATTATTAAATATGGAAACCTATCTAAATTGGAGGGTAAAGACTTAATTTAATTTTTTATATACAAATGACTATGGATATAACAACATATCTAATTTCTAGTGTTGCTTGTGAGCATCAAATAGATTTTCAATGAATAGCTTAACCAATGCACTCATCATGTATGTTGATGTTCCCACCATGGTCAAGATAAAGGCTATTAATCTAATGCTAGAAGAAGTATTTAATGCATCCAACTTTATTTTTCACAAACAAACTTATGAATTCATGCATAAATTAATTATTGGTATTAAACCGGGGAAAAAACAGAAACATATAAACAAAAATAAATATGTCTAAAGGCAAGAACAAATTTAGTGTTAATTACTGATCTTAACGCACATCCAATTCGACCCGGACACCAAAACTTTAGAGGCGAATTATTCATCAATCCATATTGGCCAACTGCCACCTATCTATATCTGCATCAATCTTGTTTCTCACCACCCATATCAATTTTAGGCATCACAATAGCATCAATCTCCATCTTGTTTATATCCTTGGATTTCTTTTTCTTGTTTTCGTCTATTTATACAATCATTATGTTTTGATACCCCTTTTCCAAGAAGCATATAGGGATTGGATTGAGGAAAAGAGCTGTTGTAATTCACAATGATAAGATTTGCTTACTATGGAATCCATAATTATAAAGAAATTATCTGGCTTTAGATAATTGTAACTGATGTAGGCCAAATAATTAAGTACACTTAGAAACTTGTAATAGCACAACTTTAAATAGAAGCGTAAAAATATGAAGTCTTTACTGATTTTTATGAATTACTGTATATTTTATTTTCATAATAGTCTAAATAAAGTGACATACCCATTTTTATTGAAGAAATTGATGGAGACATACATATTAGAACTTTAATATAATTCCATAGAATTCCTAATGAAATTGTCCTGGTATACCAATAGGACACACAAATTGAGAAAAAAGCTTTTCCAATAAGATTGTACATAGTATAGTTTAGTACTCATATCACAATATATGTTTCATCTCAAATCAATATTTAAGCATTATGTGACGCCCCACCTCAATACCCACGCTAGCCAAGAACACTACGGAGTAATGCTGTCAACTAGCGCGGAGAATAAGGCTGTTGAGGAGCGACCATCCATGTAACTTCTTTGTGCGAGCACCGATATGTCAGATAGTATAGCATGCATTTCATTTAAGGAGGAAGTCTGACATACCGATACAAACTCAAAGCTATCACATGGTGGCTATAAATAAATCTTCGAAAACAAATATAGAAATAAACATAACATAATCAGTCACAGACATTCATATCACAAAGGCGGAAAAAGATATGAATATATAACTAACACATGAAAGTGTACATCAGAGTAGTGGTCATGAAAGGACCACATACACAAAAGAATAGCAACACGTGCTATACAAAAGAATACATCTATGAGTCTATATATCAAGTGTAAATGACAAAAACTGCTAATCTAAATGGTCAGTCAAACGTCAGAGCAGTAAATCCCTGGGGGAGAATTCAAGCAGAAGCACCTGTAACATCTCGGTCTGACCCGAGTATTATTTATAAGAAAATAATAAACGGATCAGTCTAGCTATAAATATCAGATAACATGATATAAAACAATAGATATGGCAAGAACATATAGTAACCATAAAGACATACTATGATAAGCATGTAAATGAAGATCATCAAGAGATCAAACAATATCAAAAGAATCTTCTAAAAGATCCAAATTCACCTAAAAAAAGGTGATGATACACAAATTCACCAAAACATAAAAGCTGGAAAATCATAACAATGAAAGTCATGAAAATAGGTGAAGCACAAATTCCAGAAGACTACACAAGAAATCCAGAAATCACAATATAGGAGCATGAAAACTCACAAAATGGGAGCATAAAAACTCACCTACACGTGTAACACAAAGCGAGACGCTATCTCATGGTTGCAAGCCATTAATTTTGACACACGAAAGGCCCGAAGACCGTGGGGGCACTACCCCACATATGTGATGGCGAAACATCACACAAATGCGATGGCGAAACATCACAAGAGCGGGGTCTAGTCTCCCTCGCAGACAAAGAGACATCGCACAGTTGCTAGTCTAAAACACAAAACTGATCGTCATGATCATCAAGTAGTGTCAATCTCACCAAGCCAGTAAATATATGAGTTTAGCTTCATGTCCCATAACCACTTGCTTAACTTAAATATCTATGAACAAGCTGTAGATCTTCACTAGAAGATTGTCACAAAAGGTTTTAAGGAAAAGGTTTGTATATACTAGTAGATTGGAAAACGGTTTAAGGAAAGAGCTTTTTAGTAAAATAGAGTTAAAATTGTTTTGATGAAAGAGTTTTGATATTTACTACTAGTATTGAAACCTTCATATTTCTAAAGTTGTTATCCCGCCTTTTTAGCAAGGCCATGATACCATAAAATCGACCGAGAAGCCCAAGATAGTTTGTCTGGAAGAATGGTCAACTCAGCATCTCAACAAAGAAAGTTCTGTTGAATGTTTTTTTTTCTTCAGATAAGATCCCCTACGGAAGGGGGTCCAGGGGGTGGAAACCCCCCAAGGTGGGGGTGCGGGGGCAACACCCCCGCTACGGGGTTCGACCTGCCCGGTCAGGTCGCGGGGGTCCACTGGGCAGCGCCCCGTCCAAAACGGTACGACCTAGTGAAGACCTAAGGGAGGATAGGATCGAGCGACCTAATGGTTGCGACCTAGGGGTCTCAAGCGACCTAGTGGTTGCGACCTAGAGGTGTTCGCGAGTTAGCAGGAGCGAGCGACCTAACAGAGGCGAGCGACTTAAGGGGTCATGCGACCTAACTGAAGCAACCTTGTGTTCATGCGACCTAACTGAAATGGCCAAGCGACCTAACAACCCAGGCAAGGTTGAGCGACCTAACGACCTAATGGAGCAAGCAACCTAAAGGAATAAAGGTCATGCGACCTAACGGTATTAAGGTCTAGCGACCTAAGGGAGGCGAGCGACTTAAGGAACTCGCGGGTTAGAAGAGGCGAGCAACCTACGAGTTAAAGGGGTCGAGCAGCTTAAGGGGGTACGCGACCTATCGAGGTTCGCGATCAAATGGAATAAAGGCCGAGCGACCTATGTGGAAAGGCCGAGCAACGACCTAAAGTATAAAGGTCTAACGACCTAGAGGTAACGACCTATAACCGAGCTAGCCAAGACCGGACGACCCAAAGCCATGCGACCAACGACCTAAGACCTTGCGACAACGACCTACGACCTATCGAGCCAGAGTCGAGCGACCTAGGGCTGTAGAACGTTTTAAGGTCAGAAACGAGCTATTTGAAGGCCGAGACTTTTCCACGCGAACGACCTAGCATTGGCAGAACGACCTAAGTGCATAATTTTACAAAAAACACTAAAAATTGGAGTTTTTCGCCAATCCAATCCAAACCAAATGCAAATGTACATGCTAAAGTGATGGGCAATCATTCCCAACAGTCCCATATAGTTATAGACTAGAATTGTGAGATAAAAATCTCACCTTTGCACCAAAAATTAAGGAAAATGAAGCTTGAAGCTAGCAAGAATCAATCCCTCTTCAATCTCAACACTAGAAGCTTGGATCCAATGTCTTCTTCTTGAATTTGGAGTTGAATGATGGATTTGCAAGAGAATTTGAGTTTGGAATTTTAATTTTCCCTTCCACTCGCCATTTTTGATGAAGCTTAAGTTGTTAGGAAATTATGAAGAGAAGGCGTGAAGGTTGGGTCTAATAAGCTAAAAGCTCAAGCCAAAGCATCAAATGAAAAAGTGTGAAATTCCATTAACTCCAAACATATCAAAATTTATACTTAAAAAGATTGCAAACGTCATTTTGAACTCAATGAAAGTGGTCTCGAGTCCTAATTCGGACATATGCAAAAAGTAGCTTTTCGGACTATAATCCGACTAACGATAAAATATTTAAATAAAATATTTAAATATAAACCGTTAAATATGCGGCTTGTTACACATTATCAATGAACTGTAATACTTTAATGTTGCAGGGGAAACCAATTTCGAATTAGTATTATTTCTATCATAATTTGCTTGAACCAAAATCAAAAGTAGTTTTATATGACAATTCAAATTATCAAGCTAAAGCAGTTTAGCAGAACTCATGTTGTAAACACGAGTTCACATGTAAGATGTGTCATAACGTAACGACCCGGAAATTTTAACGATTTAAATAACGTAATTAACTAAAATTTTCAAGAAAATTTAACAATGAGATTTTGCAATGAAAATTTGATATTTGGTATGCGTCTATTTAAGCATAGCAAGTATCAGATTTTCATTGGAAAATATGAAAGTTTGTACCGTCGTGTAATTTCAATTTAAATTTAAAATTAGTAAAATTTGATGGAAATAAAATATTTTGAAATCTGAATATATTTATATAAGAAAATTGTAAATCATTTTTGGAGTGAGACTTCATAATTCGTTTCACTGAATTTGGAATGCTCTAGTCCCGTTTATGTTATTTTCGACATTTAAGCAGCATTTTCAGTAGCAAATATCGAGTTTTGATAGGATGTTCATATCTATAATATCTATGTACCATTCTGTTCATCTCGTCGTACTACTTATAAAAATTATATTTATACAGTTCATATCGAAACCCTGCTCCTTTACATTTGCAACCACTTAACAGCCTCGGCCAGACAACCCTCGTCTCCACTACGACCATAATTTCATCAATCAATTATCCACCACGGTCAGCAGCTCAGCCCATCGAACAGAAGCACACCGCCTTACCTTTTCCACCTAGCCGTACAACACTCGTGCCCCTCCACCGCTCGCAGTCCCACTTTCACCACCGCACTCCACCCCGCCTAATCTACAACCCTTGTTTACTCCGTCCCACAACCCACAACAGCAGCTATCAACTTCCCCCTCCATGCCACAATCGAGTACCCTCCTGAACAGAGTGGACCCCAAGCTTTGATCTGCTTCTCCTTAGCAGCCCGCTTCCCTTCCTCCAGCCATCCCCTTGAACCTGCTCGTCCCCCTACAATAGCAGCCTCGCTAGCTCTCAAACCCAGCTGACAAAGCCTCCAAGCCATAACCCACCGACTAGTGCCACCTCTTCACCTCCAACCACACATCTTCCTTTAGGCCTTCTCCTTTGGTTGATTATTTGGATAAGTTTTATTTTGCTTGAATATATGCATGTTGCATATATATGTTTTGGTTAGTAGAAGGTTATATTCATTCATTAAATCTAAGCTTATATATGTTATTGTCGCATAAATATTTGTCGATAGAGGTTATATATGTTGCATATATATGTATACATATTTATTCCTTCAATATTTATAAAAACAAACGTGTGTGTGTATATCACATATGTTTATATATATTTATTTTCATCAAATTCTCGAGCTAAATCTGCTTTTGTGCTTGTCATAGATCTTTGACATGTCGTGTCCGTATCCACGTGCGTATCTGTTCCTATTGCTTCTCATTCCTGTTGTTTCTCTAACCACAAAGGTGAGCGATCATTCACGATTAACATTCTTGTATTTAGTAAATTGATTTCACATGAAATGATGATTGAAATATGTTGTTAAATTTGAATTTGTTCTTAATTTAAATTATTAAATATGATATGTTATCATCTGCAATTGTTTAACTATATCAATTATCGAATGACACCATAACCCATTGAATATATATTTAAATTGGTAATTTTAATCATATTTGCCATTGATATGTTATGTTATTTTATGTTATTATATTATTGTTCTCACACTGCAAGTTGGCTGTTAGTTTACAAATCTTTATTGGTTGAAATGATACATACTCGAACGATATTAAAGATTAAGAAAATTCGTTATGTGTTGAAATGATAAACCCAAGCAATTTTATTGATTTTGAAATTTTGGGATTGCGAGCTGAAATAATATATACCCGTAAATTATTAATTATTGCGGATTGAAATGATAAATACCCGTATCACTTGACTGTAGGATAGAAAAATTATATACGGACAAAGTTAGTCTATTTTTAAATTATTTCCAAATTTTGAGGAAAGAAATATATGTTTTTTGGTTTAAAAATATAATATAAATATTTTATTTTAATATATGTGTAAAATTTAGATTTTTAAAATTATATGTTTTGAAAATTTTAAAATTATAAGTTAAGTCGTGAAAATGTAAATTTTAAGATTTTACTTATAGTTTTATAATTTTAAAATATATAAAGTTCGATTTAAAATAGATTTAATAATAAGATTTAATTTAATAAATTTATAATATAAATTATTCTAATAAAATTTAATTTAAGTAGTATACATATATAATATGTTTTAAATATTTATTTACAATTTATATTCATATTTTAAAATAGATTTTTGTAAAGATTTATATATATATAATATATTAATTTATATTATTATTTTCAAAATAGTTTTTCGTAATAACTTTAATAAAAATTTAAGGTTGGAAAAATAAATTAAGTTGGTAGTAATTTAATTGGTTTAAGAATTGAATTTAAATAAGTATTGATTTGAAACTTATTGATTTTGAGATTTTTAAGGATATGATTTTATAACTCAATAACTGGATTAGAATGAAGGTGATTAAATGAACAGTTCAAATTTAAATAAAATTGTAATTAAACATTTAATTTTGATTTAAATTTATAATTAGAGATTTTAAATATTTATAAAAGGGTAATTAAGTGAAATATTTTCAAATTAAATATAATTGAAGTTAGATATTTAATTTGCATTTAAATTTGTAATTTAAGATGTTATTTAAATGTTATTAAAATAACCAAGTGAATTTTTTTAAATTTAAATAAAAAAATTAAGGTTTAATTTTTGAAATATAAATGGAATTTATCAAATTAAGTTATTGCAAATCGTTTGAATATTTAACTTCGAAACCTATTGAATTTGAAAGTGGTTTAAATTTGTAGTTCAAACCTTGGTTTGAAATCGATATAAATTAAAAATGGTTCAGTGACAATTTGAATTGGACTTTAACATTTTTAATTGGAATAGTTGAACTGAGATTGATTTAAATTGAATTTTGAAACTAAAGTTGATTTGAATTGATTTGTGAAATTGGAAGAAACAATTCTAATTTGAAATTATTTTCGATATAAACTATTTTATATAAGCTATTTTATTCTATAACCTATTTTTAAATATATAAAAAAAAATTAGTTTATAACTATTTCAACATATTAGACTATTTTCGATAAACTGTTCAAGTTGGAACTGTTATGATTTAGGTTTAATGGATTTAAATGCGAATATTTTGATACGATGGTTCAAACTATTTTATGGTTATGATTTTGGAAGTGAATATGAGAAAGTGATGTGATTTCGAAAGGGAATACAATTTCGAAAGTGATATGATTTTGAAATGAATATGGTATTTCGATATGAAGTATAAATTATATTGAAATGTAAATGATCATGGTGTGAAATAAGCATTTGGTTGTTAAAGAGACCGAGACCGAGATCGGATATTGTCATACTCTCTGCCATACCAAAAACCATTTTAACAACTGTGCACGTGGTGGAGAATCCATAACGAAGTAGGATGGTTTGGCAAACGTCTGTATGAGGTGTGAACGCAGCCCTGACTCCCTCGAGACTAAAACAAGAGCTATACCTGAGCCAAGTGAGGTTGCATCTTCGATCGAGCATGCTTCTTCAATACCATTCTAATACTTTGTGATTTGATTGGGTGCACCTTTGATTTTAGGAGGGTGTCTCGAGGTGGGCGGTAGCAGCTGCTATGCGTTACCACCGGCCCGGTTATGCAAAACGGTAGTATCCTACCTTGGGCATTGCCTCGCTTGCCTTGTCACGTGCCTTATCGCGCCCATTAAGAGTTTGGTTTGTGTCGTACACTATGTAGTGCCTTCTGATAGCCCTCCAGTTACGGAGGAATTACGATACCGTATAGACTACGACATTTATATAAAATATGTTAAGGGGGATATGGGTAACGTCTTAATGCTATTTTAGTATTTTACTTTACTGCAGACATTATATATGTAGCGTATTTTATTATTTATTAGATAGTTTAACGAATCCTTAAAGGATAGGAGTCCCAAACATCCTTTAAGTTATTTGTATTTCACTTAGATATTTCACTTGAGTTGATTTACTAGTATAAGAATGTTAATCCAGACTCGAGTGTTTTGTGTTTTGCTTTATGCTCAGGTCTGACTAAGTGTTACAGCATTTGAGACTCACCTTTGGAGCTTGGAGCTTTGCTTGGAGTTCTATCTTATTTATTCAGCATTTCAGTTATTTCTAGTTTTATGTCAGACTTGACATTTGATTATGTATTGAGACTTCTTTGTATTTTAGATTTCTGTTGTATCTTGTTTTAAACTCTAATGTTCTGTAGTAGCTTCATGAACTACTATTTATCTATTCCGCTGCTTATTGTTATATACTCTGCGTCTGTGATTCTATAATTGACTTGTTTACTGTATATGCTAAGTTTTGCCAAATATTAAGTAACAATCTTTTATTTTGAGCAATTCAAGTCCGACATGTGTGGATGATTGTCGATTTGAATGGTTCGAAATAGCGGGTCGTTACACATAATACCTCCAACTTTACACATTACAACTGTAACTCAAATGTCAACAAATAGTTCTAAGAGGAAAAGTGTTTCTCCATTGTCATTGGTCCAAGATAGGCCAAACAAAAATCCCACTTGTATTAGAGATCTTAAATACTGAATATTCATAAATGAAAGAAGTTTTATATCATTTTGTAGCATATTCTAGAGTTAGAACACATAACATAATTTACAACGTTCAATTAGGATTTGAACTATTAAAACCTCTTGTGATTTGAGTCTTTAATTCGTCTCTAATTCAAATTTATTTAGATAATAGGAAAATAAGAATGTGTGATAAATGATCTCATGTAAGACATGTAGCAGTGAAACTAACTTTTGTTTATTGCATACCTTTTTGGAGCTTGTTCTCTTGTTTAATCTTTGAAGATATCTTTTTTCAATCCGAGATAGCTGTAGTTCAGCATTTAGTTCCTAGGTACCTATAATTAAGTGTTATATAAGAATTGAAAAAATTAGTGACCGGGTATTTGTTTTTATGTTCTTGACTAATGTAGTTTAATGAAATATATTAAAAAGCAGTGGTGGATATAAACTCCTTCCAGTTCTAATTGATTCATGACATTAGCTCACACCAAAGAGGAAAGCCAAGCAATACTTTTATCTGTTTTTAATTTAAATTGTTAATTATTTATATGCGATTACTAAATTGTGTTGCATGTGACGCTCATTGTTTGAAGTATGACAGTCTACTATAAATATATTGAACCGTCGGTATCTGTTCAAGTACACACATGTTTTTATATATATAAATAATTAGAATGGTAAGAGTAAAAATCACTATAACTTATATAAAGCCACATCATAAATGAAAATGTATTTTAAAGAAATGAGCTACACAAATTTTTAATGTACAAAATTCTAAAATATGATTTTCTATTCAAAACTCTAGTATGAAAAACCAAACAGCCTTTTGAACTTAAATTCAATCTTCAAAACTTGAAATCTCATTTAAAACTTTTAAATTAATAATTGCACCGCAAAATTAAAATAAAACATGGAATGCAAAGTTTGATAAAGATATGTTATTAAAAGATAGATTATTTTATACAAAGCTTTATTCTTATAAATACCCTAAAACACTGAATTCATTATCCTAATTGACTCAGGAAGTCATGGTTTGTTCAACAACTGAGAAGATTAAGCCAAAAGAATAATCCATGTTAAGAAATCTAGAATTATTCGAAATGATATTGAAAGGTACAAAATAAAAGTGACAATCTAATGCGTGATAAACAAAAATATAAAATTCTAAAACAAAAATACTAAAAAGGGGTAGGAATAAACATTGAAACCTAAACTCCTCAATATGAGTATAAGTATTTTATAATCTGGAAGACGGTGTACCAAAAATAAAGTTTTCATGAATAAGAAAGTTTTATAAATTCTCCGATAATAATGTTAGTGACGACAGTAGCAAATACTAAAGAGGAATGCCAATCAATATTTTGTAAACTTCGTTTGTTTGCAACTACAAAATGAATTGAATTACCGATACATCATATTTTAATAAAATCAGGCAAAACAAAAAAATACATAGATATATACATATACACACACACACATACATACATACATGCATGCATACATACATATACATATATATATATATACATATATATATATGCACACAACTGTGACAATAGTGTGTGTACATATATATCAAATACCATGGTTTAATATTTAAGAAATTTGACGATAGTTGAAAGTAGCCTTACACAACACATGTATGGAAGTAGCATAGTTGTTAAAAAGAAACAACCGAACATGAGTTAATAGTAGGATTTATAAACATCTTAAACCAAAACTAACACCGGCTTAAAAGGGTAAAAATCAAATAGTTTTAGAAACCTGATACGTTATCAAAGACCAAATCTTTCACAAAACCATTTCACATATAAATTTAACAATAGCTATACCTGTAATAGCTGATTAAACTGTGAAGATTTTCTCTTTTCTAGCTTCTCTTTTACATGTAACAACAGATTTACCTAAAATATACTTAATATTTGATGCACTTACTCATCATTGAATGCCCCTATAGTTGTGAATATAATCCAATAAATTAGCAATCAATATCCAAATCAAACATTACCTATTACAAATGACAGAGGCCTTCATACGTGGCCAACATGGATTCTAAATCCTTATCAATAGAGTTCCCATCTAGGCCATAACGAACACGTTCAAAAAATGGTAAAATATGCGAAAAGAATAGATTTTATGGGGAAATTTTCAAAGTACCTGATGCATAATTTGACGAACAGAAAGGAAAGGGGAGGCACAGTCGATTGTTAATCATGCTGGAGTTGACTCTGAATTTAAGTTGCTGGCGAGGGTAGATGGATGAGAGTAGAAGACGACGGAAATAGGGAATGTTCAATTGATGGGGGCTGTACCTTTTTCTTTTGGTGGAAGAGACATGAAGAAAAGAGCAGTCCTAGGATAAGGAACTCGTTGGGGGATGTTAACATCTAGGAAGATGGGGTTTGGAGGATGAGGAAGATACAAATATAAGAAAATGAAAAAAACATGACTTTTCATTTCAGAAAATATGTAGGATGCTTGTCCCTCTTGAAACCAAACTCAGTAATCATAGTATAGTATAGATTTCCAATCCAAATATAAAATTGACAACATTTGATGGCTCAAGAGCTTTTCATATGCAAAATGTGTTCATGTGAGGTTTAACAAAAAAAATATTGCAATAAAGTTTTTTTATTAACCTCTTATCAATATAAATATGTCCACCCAATGGTTTTAATATATCTGTTATGCCAATTTCGATTTCATATTAAAACAACTACCAGCATTGCATTTTTACTTGGTGTAGTGCATATGCCGAAAGCAGAGCTACAGGTTAATATAAAGGAACATGTTCGTGTTCCAGGGCATCAGGTACTTACTGGAGAGGAGAAGAAAACTCTCCATATTCAAGTGACGTGGTGGAACAATGCAAGTGATGCGGAGCCTATGCTCAGTGATTGATTTGTAAAAAATACTCCATATTACTTTTTGAATAATCATGACTTTGTTGACATGCTATATATTTTAATTAATTAATGTTTAAAAACAACCACAATATTAAATAACATCAACTTTAACGCCATGCTTAATAAGCACTGGAGAATCCCCAGCTATAAATGTTGCAAATGTCTAGCTATTCAAAATCTATTCATATGCATACTATTCAATGTCTAAAATAAACCAATTGGTTAGTTGGGAACAGTATATGTGGCTTATAATGCACCAAATACTGAACTAAGAGTGAAAGTAATAAAATATTTTTAGTATTTAATGCACATGATGTTATGTTATTAAAATATTATGGAGAGTCTAAAACTTCAAGCTATTTTATTTGTACGATTCAGTTGTTATGTGAGCATATTTATATCGCTACACCTAATGAAATTAGAGAATATAGAATTTAATAACAATCACGGTATCATACAAAAAATTATAAAATAATATCTTAGTAATAAACAACCAAAGTAGAATAAAATAGCTACATAATGTCTGTAGTACCGACAATTTACCTATAAAACAAAGGTATATAACCATAAGGAATGATTGTAAACAATTAAACCAAGAATGAAATAAAATAAATCAAAGACAATTGGAGTTCAGTAATAAAAAATTCTTAAGTTGAACACCACTATGAAAACTATACAAAATATCAGGGTATTCGAAAAGCAACTGTGTAGGAATAGCTTCACATCACAAAGCAAGTACGTGATCAGGAAGAAAAAAGATGAATAATGTAAGCCAAAAGACTAAGTTGCACTTACATTTAATATTCCTTATTTTATCATGTAAAAGGAAAGTGCCCATATATGGGGAAATATATATATTTTCATAAGGTAAATTGAAATGAACATGAATGTCACACTTATGAATTAGGAAGTGCCGAATTTTACTCTATAGTAGCATTATTGTTTCGAATACATGTTAAACTGATCATGCTCTCATGAGTGTTACTGAACACCCGGCCAAAATGAGAAAAACACGATATTACAATATGTTTAGTGGAAAACATTATAAAGAAAAGTGACCTATACCATTTGAAGCAGTTCAAAAAATTGTTTTCATGCAAGAGTTTTGTTGCTTGATAGCCAATTTATGTTGTAAACCATTGAAAAACATTATTTCATTTAAGGTTGATAACTGGTAATTTATATTAGATAACAGTTAGTTTCCAAATTTTTATTAGTTCTTGAAGTTCATATTTTGTGCAAAAACAATACCTGTATAAAGGAAGGAGTGTCCAAAGCTGGCAGCTCTTATTAATACAAATATTTTTTAACTGAACATCAATTTAAGGTTAGAAAAAATTAGAAATTTTAGCAAGTTTAAAGTTTGGTCCAAGAAATTAAATGGTTTGGCTAATAATATAAAAATAAATCATCAGCATCAACCTAAGAAAGTATAGAGTATATGTAACTAAGCTATTTTTAAAATCCGTAAGATGGTTAATTTTCGATATAAGATCATAATAAACAATAATAAACGTAAACTTGTTCATGAGATAGTTCATATCTTTTTTTGAAACAGAATAAACCCAGAAACATATGATAACATTGAATTATAACTCGTAGTTCATCGAGATTTGACATGAACCATATTGTTCAAGATCATGCTAATTTTTTTTTGAAATGGTGCTTTATATACAACATGTCACTAGGACAACATATCACATGTCAATAAACGTTCGAATTACGCTATGCAAGTTTCGAACTTGTGATCTCTCACACTAAAGCCGAATCACTTAACCACTAGGATAATAGTGCTTGTCCAAGATCATGCTAATTTGTTGGGAAAAAGAATTGAATTCATCAGTTAACAAACATAAAATATCCTAGCTGGAAGAGATAAAACTGTTGTAACATTGCTAAACTAAGGGAAAACAAATCTCTAAAGAATGATGTATAAATCGCATTGAATTTGATATGCAAATCATTTTATTATTTAATGTCTCTCCATTATCTTAAATGGAAGGCCCAGTGAATTTTATTTTTCAAATTGCAACTAATATCCATATTGTTATCTAGATAAACCAAAACTACTTTTTTTTCCAAATATGTCTGAAGGAATAACATGGAAAACAAAATGTTGGATTTGAAAACTATTAACCATCTTAGATATTGGTGAAAGAGTTAAGGACATTGATCCATATATGGTATATACCTAATAATAAGATAAACAAATTCTTACACAGAATCTAGCATCGCATTTTAAAGGTCATGTATAAACTTTCGAAAATATGCTACTGCGCTGCAAATTATTTTCCACCTTCACATTGCATGGTTAGATATACATAAAGTCTAATATTCAATTAATATTCATTGCACAGTGATATTTCTTTAATTTCTTAGACATATAAATGACTCGCTTGAATTATGTTTCTAATAACTATTAGTACATTACATTCTTGTATAGTTATTGGTGTATCATATTATTATTGTTCTTTACTTAGTGCAAAATATACATAGAAAGTGTAACGACCCGCAAATCCGTACCCCTTGAGTCAACACAATTCTACAACAATCAACTCAAGTTGCACAGAAATATGAACCATTTGGGTTAAAGAAGAAGAGGTAGAAGAAGAGAATAGAAAACAACATCAAAATCTAACCATCGCAGCGAAATAAAATATAATAGGTAGTAAATAAACTTTACTCAAAAAGTAAATGCATATGTTTACTTATTACATCATCAAAGTACATCAATCACAGCTCAACAATATCATACAAATGGATACACAACTACTCAACACAGCGGAATATATACATAAACAAATACGGGAGTACGTATCGTCATCCTGCTCGTCTCCTGAGCTCCACAGCATCATATCATGTATCCTATAATACTCGGTCTGACCCGAGCATTACAGTTAAATAACACCCGAGTCAGTCTGGAATACCAGCATGAGAAAATCACACTCAATTGATTATTAAGATTTCAAAAATCCTCTGAAAACAAAAGCATCTCGTAAGACCACGCCACAAATAAACATGTCGGGTTTTTACCTTACGATAGCTAAAGCAATTTTTATAGAAATCCTCTGATATTATAATAGGGTCTATATACAAATACTTATAAAATAGACGAAATTGTTACATTATTAAATTCCAGCTACTAGCCACAAACTGGGTAATACAAACAAAACTCGTACAAGGCTCGTAGGGAGAATGGATTTCCAACTAATGACTAGGCACTGGGGTACCACCTGTCACAGTACGGGGCCTAGATCACCGTACCGAGGAGTACGCCCGCTCCCCTGCAACACAAGGTCGGGACTACCCCTTATTGGATAATCCCGAGTGAGAACACCCCGCGGTTGGGATCAGCAACCACCCACTAAGCCGAAATAAAAAGGGACATCTAGACAGGAATGACCTCACCCTGCTTGGGTGCTACCCACCTAGCCTTGCTGTATAACCCCTGATTTTCAGTCATTCCCATTTGATGAGGCTTGAGGCTAAGCGTTACCTTTTTAGAACATATCCTTTAGAATACCCATCGTCCACCTGACGATGTTTCGCAAGCATTCATCCATACAAGTCCGTCCCGGGTCCGAACGGAACCGAAGGCACTATTCCTACTACATCCATTTTGGAAATATCCTCAGGATTAGTAGCGACTAGCCCTTGCACTTCACTGCTCCATCTTCGAATCCAAACTCGTTTCTATGAAACGTACAAACCGGATCGAAGTGGTTTTCGAGAAATAAATCTCGATCCCGGTCTCTTCGAAATGATCAACGCATTTGTCCAATATTGATAGTCGGAGATTTAACTATCAATTAATGTTCACAACATCCATCACACAATAAATAATTTTTCAAATTATTTATTTATCTCAAAAATATATTCACAAGATATATCTCTATTCTCCAAACTCTTTGAAAACAGTTTCAAAACTATTTCCCTTCTCAGAATAAATTCCAAGTATTTCTATTTCCACTGGAATCACCAAGCACAAAACTTTAGATTTTAAAATAATTTAAAAACACTTTATTGTAAAGTATATTTAACATTCAATATTAGAAAAATTACTTTAGCACTTAATTTAAAATAATACTCTAGAAACAACTAAAATAAGGTTACCTTATAAATATACATTAGATTTCTTCTTTAAACAAAATACCAAATCATTCTTTAAATAACTATTACGATAATAGATTAACAAATTACTTACTTTAGAATTTGCTTTAAAATAATTCAATTAAAACTACTTCAATAATTGGTTAAAAATATATATACTATATGTATATTTGAAAATAAGGTTACTTTATAAATATAAACTAGGTTTTCACCTTTAAAACAGAATTACTAAGTCACTCTTTATAGATATTACTACGGTAATAGATTTAAATAAATATTTACTCTAGAATTTAAACATTTAGAAATAATAAATTTCCAAGAACATACTTTGTAAAGCAACATTAAAACCTTTATTTTGTTTTTAGAAACTTACTTTGAAAACATACTTGGCTATCCAGAGAAATATACTTCTCTTCACAACCTTTTAAAAATAAATCACTATTTATTTTTAAACAATTTTTCTCATTCCTTTAATAAATTTCCACCTTGAATTTATTCTTCCAAATATCCAATTTCAAACACTTAAATCAATTTCCAAATTGATTTCCAATTTACTTCATTTATTCGAAAATCTTTTAATTTCAGATTTTATTCCTTAATTATGATTTAAAATACTTTTAATTGAAATACCAAATTTAGATTTCTCAATTTACTTCTTATTCCTTTTAAATAAATTTAAAACTTTAAATTTTAAAATAATTCTTTCTTCATTTAAATTCATATCACATAATTTGTAATTTATTAATTACTGTTTATTCAAACCCTTTTCTTTGCATACTCGAAGTTATTTATTAGTATTTAACATACTTCCATTTCTTTTTTCAATCCATTCTTAATTTATTAAATTTCCTAAAATTATTCGTTTACAAATTTACTTCCTTTATTTTATTTCCAAACCCAATTTATATATTTTTGGTAATTCATTATACCCAAATATACCCAATCAAATCATAACATTCAATATTCCAATGTATTCATCATAGAATATCAAGTAATCACAACAGAGAATATTAAATAATAAATGTTGAGGGGTCCAGTTGAATCCCTCCAACCTGTTTTTCCCTGCATCCACCGACGTTAGCATCACATAATAGGCCAATTTCAAATTATACTATACTATATCACATCAGTCAATTCAACCACACAATCAATTATTTAAATTTAATCTTTTGAAATTTAAATTTTAAACTGAGTGAGATTAACTCACCTTTGATTTGTTTTGCAATCCACACCAAACAGGCTTGTTTTTCTTCATGTTTTCTGACCTTGTAGAAACATTATGGGTTTTATTAATATTTGAAATAATCAAATTATAAATTATCATTAAATAAAATTTGAGTAACCAATTATTTATTTCAAACTAATTTTCCAAAAGTAAATAATATTTCTTTTCCTTTGAAACCCATATACTAAAATAATTTATAGATTCCAAAAATCTAATTTTATAAATATCCAACACTTTAAAATTTCCTTTTTCCCATATATATATATATATATTTGTTTTCTTCTTTTTAAACTTCATTTATAGATCTCATAAAAATAATCTAATCTATATAAATTCTTTCAACATTTAACATTCCTTTCCTTCCAACCCTAAACTATAAATATATTAAAATTGTTATGCGAACCTATATACATTTATATCAATATTATACTTCTTTACTGTAAGTCAAGAATTCATCTATGATTTATATACTTATTCATTATTTTTACATTGAAATAGGAATCCTTCATGTTACTGTAAATCTTCCCAATATTTATTTCCAGCTTGTATATATATAATTAAATAAAGTAAAATTATATTAAACACCCAAAACCGATACCTCACTGATCTCGACCCAGGCCTGACCACCTCGTGTACTGTCCAAAACTGCCACCACGAACTCCTCACGAGTCTTTCTCAATGATCGCACCTGACTACCTCGCCATCCCCCGATGCCTGCTTCCATCCCAAAGCGCGTCCACGACAAAACGTCGACGAACTCCAGGCAATCGATAACCCAAGCTAACGGCTTCCACGAGATCGATGTCTTCCACGACTCGGCGACTCCGCTTGCCGCGCTCGAGCCACCTGGTCGCCATCTCCTTCCTCGATCGAACGCGAGCTCGTTCGATTTGGGAACACCTGGTTCATGCCTAGATCGCCGAAGCGTACCAACTCGATAGCAACGAACCAACGAACGCATCAAGCTCGATTTTGTTGTCATCCCCCTTTTTTTTAAGCAAAAGAGGAAAGATCGGCCTTGTTTCCTGTTTTCGATTTTGGAGTTTCATTTCGTTCTGAATGTTTTTTAGAGGAGAGATGCGATGTAAATGTACCCCTGTATCATTATTTTTAGTTCGGCTATGAAGTAAAAGAAGGGACGTGGATTTGAAAGGAAGGTGTCAAAAGGTGCCACAGTGACTTCTGAAAAGAATGGAAAAAGTTTTGATGTGAGAGGATTTTGACTGGTCAGTATTTTATATTTTAAATTTAAATTTAAATTTGAATCATCTCGAATATGCAACTTAAAATCTTGACCTCCTATCGAGGCGTGCCGCTAGGCGTTCATAGTGTTATACCCCTATTCCGAACGCAGTGGAAAAGGTTTCGAGTCCTAATTCAATCGTATGGAGAAGATAGCTTTTTGGACTCACTTATTATATTAAATTTTCGATATAATTTTCAGCGCGTTTACTTATCGTACGCTCACACACCAACTCCAAAAATTACGAAAATTGAAATCCGATAATAATTCAATATTACGAACCCAATGGAACTAGTTTCGCCGAATTCCGAGACTGTGCCCCGAAAGGCTATTTTTAAATTCAATTTAAACAATAAAATTTTAAAACTGAACAAACCACTGTTAATTTCAATTTTACAACTTTTATTATCTTCAGTATTATCAACATAAATTTTACAAGCCTTCAAATTATTTTTAACAGGCTTAAAATTCCAGATTTCATATTTTACCCAATTTCCAATAATTAAATTCAACAATTAATTATCCAATAAATATTGATATTTGAAATTCAAGTTAAAAAAATTAAACTTTTTAATATTCCAAATCAGTTAAATATTCCAATTTAAATTGCTTTAAAAATTCGGGTCGTCACAGAAAGCTCTCAAGTTAAACAAATAGGCTTGCTCTTTTCCTCCTTTAACAAAGTCAAATCTATTGCTTTAAGAATGAATTCCATGTAGGTAAATAAATAAATTCAATGGTAAATCATGAATTGCAAAGATAATTTGTTTACCATTATTAGTAAACTAAAGTAACTTAATATCATGTCCATTATTTGAACTGTGCCATGTTACATTATTTGAACCGTGCTATATTAAAAATTATGCAGGGCTCTTAAGTTAGCTTCAAAGTTTAAATAATAATAAAAAATCTAAAATAAAAATATAAGAATGAGAAATTTAACAATAGATGAAGATTTGCTAGGAAAGTTAAATATATAAAGAATGATACACAATAACCATGTAAAGGGAAAAAAATAAGTTTATATGAAGTAACAAATATACGAATGGAGAAAAAACTTAAATTCATTGGGTTGATCATTGCACTTTAACGTACACGAATATCAACCATTTTTATGTATGTGTAGTATACCATAGTATCATAATATAGTTTCTAAGAATAAAGTCATAAATTGAAGTAGGTGCTAGATAATAAGAAAAATACAGACCTGCACTTCCAACAACACAAGCCTAAATATTTACATACTTAAGCAATACCATGCCCCGTTGATAAATATCAACAACAAATGAATGTTCCACAGAAACATCAAAGTATCATGTTGCTTCATGTTACATGTAACTGAAGTAGGAGCAAAAAATCGGTACAGATTCTGTAAAAATAATGATATTGAATGTTGCTTGGTATCCTCATTCAATACTAATCGATTGCAAATATTGAGTGGGAATAAACCTATTTTAAATAATAATAGCTTAACCATAATGTTTGCAAAAGTGATGGAAGTTGAATGTTCAAAAAATGAAGAGTTGAAATTTGAATTTGCAAAAAAAGAAATAACAAAAAACAAAGGCAAAACATACTAAAATGGAGATAATCGGTGACAATGATCTAAAATTAATGCTCCAAACAAAAGAAAGTTTATTACCTGAATGGAAACAATTCATTGAATTTGTCAAGCCAATTTTTCCTTAAAGATATGCAGAAGAGCACAATTATGAGGGTTCCAAAAAGCAAAACAAAGCGACTAACAATTTATACTAATCCAGCAAAAAATTAAGTGATTTAATTTATAATCAATAGTAACAAATCAAGATAAAAATTAGGGAAAACTGCCATATCGAACCTTCAGATGCAAGGTGTGAAGATGGATAAATCAGATGAACTCAATAACTTGAGGTTCGATTTATGTAACGACCCGTAAATTTTCGATAATTTAGATTATTAATTTAATTAAATTTTGTTATTTAATATTGGAAAAATAAAAAATTTGTAATTTAATAATGAAATATTATATTGTTAATGATGATTGAATGAAATTTGTGTTATGTAAACAATTGTAACAATTGTTTGGGAATAATAATTTATAAGTGTGATTGAAAGTAAATGGTAATAAATATTTTATGTTACCTATTTATTTACCTGTTAATTTACATTTGGTAAAAACTGCAATAAATCTAAATTGAATATTTTGTTAATGTAAATTTAGTTAATAATGGGAAATAACATTTACTTTATTCATAATATGCCAATTGGTTGAATAAAAGGAATGGAAATCAAGATTTATTAATTCATTGGAATTTAAATTATAATAATTGGATTAACTACAATTAAATGAGTTAATAATCAAATATTACGTAAATGGAAATTAAGACGAAATAGGGAATATTACTGTACTAAGATGTAAACTAATGTTAGTTATATCCTTACTGTGATAAAAGACTTGAATAACAAGGTTTAAAAATTAATAAATGGATTTTGGAAAATTAAATTTATAATTTTCTGAATTTTATTAATTAAGGTTAACACTAAAATTGGTAAATTAATCAACTCTAAATTGACATCTAATTTTTTTTAATCACTGTAATTGTTTAAGAAATCAAAAATGATAAGATTTGTTAATTATGGAATTGAAATTGAAAACGTGATTTAATTAATTAATTAATTATTAATTTATTTAATTAACTGGAAGAATAGTCATTTTGTCCACTGACTCGGATTTCGACGAAACCTATTTCATCGGATCCATAACGGTGAATTATTGTAGGATTTCAAGTTTCGTAGCGATCAGACTTGTCGTTTGATCGGACGGACTTGAAACGCCTAGAAATCAATTTAATTGAAATCAATTTGAAATAATTTGATTTTATCATAACTTCTTCATACGATGGAATTTGGACTTGAAATATGTTCCATTGCGTTTAAAATATTTTTAAACATCTATTTTGATATATGGGTTGACCAATTTCGTTCCGGAGTCAGAACGGGCTTTTCGGGCCATTTATCGTTCAACGGTCCAAACCAATCGTGTCCATTCATCTCTATTTATGACCTACCTATATATATCTTGTTATAAACCCTAGCCTATTTCTTATTCCTTATTTCAGTACGTATAATTCTATTTGCTTCTCCTATTTCAATGGCAGACAGAACCCTAAGTCCCAAAATGCAATTTCAAATCAAATTCAAAGCCAAAAATTCAAACTCCTTAATTAATATCAAATTTTATATCAATCTGAAGCTCTTGAAAAACGTAATCTTCTGGATGATTCGTTTTCCTAATCGGTACGCTGTTTGCCCAGAATTCGCGAATCAATTCTGGCCGTTCATATTGGATTCTGGACGATCCAACGACGGATCTACCCCGATCGACGATCGGAGGGTGGCGTTGGAAGGGCATCGACGTACAGCGCTTATCCATACGGTTAGGAGGGTCAGATGGCAACGAACTTCGCCACGATCGGCCATAGAGCAGCGGCGGCGGTGTCGGCCCATGGTGGCATCGATTGGAGCCGCAAGGCCAGGGTGGGGGCGGCTCTGTGTGGGGATGACGGCAGTGTCGCCTGATCGTCGTGTATCGGCCTGTAGCGACGGTGGTGGACGTGGTTCGACCGACGGCTGTGCGTTGTTTCGATCGTGTGCTGTGGCTTAGGGCTACGTGGCCTATGACGTGGCAGGGTAGGTAATTTACTCGTTTATTTTATTTATTTTCAATTTTCAAAATCATAACGTTCTAACGTGAATAACTTTCACTTACGAGGTCCGTTTCACGCGCGGTTTGATCCGCTAGAATCGTATCAAAATTCCAGACATTTTGGCGCTGGTTTGGACGAATTCTGAGACTGTTCAAATTTTAGGTTTAAATTGGATTTAAATTCAATTTAAATTCAAAAGGTGAGTGTTTTAACCCACTCACAACTTTTAAATTTTCTTATGTTTGTTAAATTAATTTGTGATGTGATTAGAAATGTATTTACGACTATTTGGCATATTTTTAATCATCATCTCAGTTAAATTGAATCTGTTGAATTAAATTGTTATTTAATTTATTTTCCATATAAACTGCCAGTTAAATTGTTATTTAATTCATTATTGCATATAAACTGCCTGTTAAATTGTTATTTAATTTATTATTGAATATAAACTACCAATAAATACCTGATATTATTATCTGTTCTATGTTGGTGTTATTGTTTGGATTGGATGATGATTGCGATAAATGTTTGATGATTGATATTGGATGAATGGATGTTGTATTTTATATTATTATAGACTGCAAGTTTTATGGATTTTTATTTCATTAGAGATTGTGGTTTGAAATGATACATAACCATACTTATATTTTAAATTGCGGATTGAAATGATAAATATCTGTATCACTTGACCATAGGACAGAAAATTATATACAAACTCTGCGGTCTATATATAAAAATATTTTGAAATGATTCCTATGATTTGTAAAGAAATATATTGGTTATATAATTATTGATTTTAGATGTTATGCAAATGTTATTTTATTATTGATTTTTAGCTAAGTATAATTTTTTTTTTGAAATGTAGAATAAGTTAAATAATAAAGTTTGATTGTTTTATATAATATGGTTAAGTATATGTTTAAATTATATTGCATATAGAGTCAATAATCACTAAAAAGAAAAATTATTAGGTTGGAAGATAAATATGAAATTGATTTGAATTAAATTATTTAGGAATTATACTCGAATAAATTGATTTGAAATTTAAATAAAATTGAGATTTCAAAGGGTATGATTTTTATAACTTGATTTTGGTTTAGAGTGATTTAAATGAATATCAAGTTGATTTAAATGAATATATCAAGTTAAATAAATTGAAGGAATATCCAGTTACTTGAAGTTGAAAAGTTTTACTTAAATGATATTGGATTTTTTGTGTAAACATTTCAAATCTAAATAATAGTAATTGAATATGATATTTATGGAATTATCAAAGAATTCGTTTTGAAATGGTGGAGTATTTAAAGCTTTGAAATATATGGAAATTGAAATGGTTTATTTGGGGGTTCAAATCTGTATTTGGAATTGATTTGTGAAATTGAAGAAGCTCTTTTATTATATAAAGTAATTTAATATTTAAGCCATTTAAGTGGTGTAGTTATGTTTCAAAGTTATGAAATTCAAAGTTTTATGTTTTGAAAGGTTATATTTCAAGCGTTTGGTTTCGAAATATTATAACTTTGAAAGTGTTATGGTTTTAGAAAAGGATATATTTGAAATAAAAAATGATATCATATTGATTTGGTTTTAGAAGGGGAAATGATATCGTATTTATATGGTTTTGAAATGGATAGTATATTCTGGTTTTGGAGTATAATTATTTTGAAATGACCGCAGTGTTATAATAACGTTTGGTTGTTAAAGAGACCGGGATTGGAAGTTGTCATACTCTCTGCCAACTCCGAAAACCACTTTAACAACCATGTACGCGGTGGAGATTCCAGAATGAAGTAGGATGGTGGCGGTATTTCTTTTGAGGTATATACGTAGACCCGACTCCCGTGATTTGGCATAAGGTGGCTAAAACAGGAGCGATCGACGGGCTAAGAAAGTAGTACCTTTTATCGGACACACTCCTTCAACACCATTCTATTACTTTGTGATTGGTTGGGCCCCTTTTTGTTTGGGGTATGGCTTGAGGTGGGCGGTAATAGCTGCTACGCGTTACCACCAGTCCGGAAGCGTAATTGGTATATCTACCATGACATTGCCTAGTTGTGCCGTGTCACCTGCCCTAGCTCGCCTCGTACGAGTTTGGTTTTCTCCCGTAGCCGTGGAGTATTTAGGGTAGTCTCCCGATCTGGAGATGCGCTGATACTGGATGGACTACTGGGACTATTATTGTGTTAAGGGGGAGATTGGGTAACTCCTTAACGCTATTTAAAAGTAAGTTTATTTTACTATAGACATTATTATAATAGCGAAATATTACTGCATAGTAAATAGTTTAACGGATAATTAGGAGATGTGAATCTTGAGCATCTCTTAAGTTACTGTTCGTCGACGGAAATTCTATCGGTTTAGAAAAACGTCGAACGAATTTTGAAATACAAATAACCGCAAGCGCACGGTGTACGAATGTAGCACGCGGCGAATACGAGTCGATCCACAGGGAATTGATGATTTTAAAATTCTACTCAATCAAATTTAACCAAAGTTGAAGGGTGTGATTAGCTAGAAAATGAGAAAAAATGTCAAAAAGAAAGTGATAAAAATATGAGAGTTAAATGACAATTTAGAGATAATTCCACTCTCTAGATCATATAGTTCAACAATTATGAAATTATGATCTCTCTTTTTTGGGTCATAAGTGAATTTAAACGATGTGTTTATCTTAGGTATGACTCATTTGTGCTATTAATTAGCTCAACATAAGTCATCAAATTATAACACAACCTTTAAATCACTTAAAAACTCTCATGAAAATGACAACAAAGTTGAAATAAAAATCTATTTTAAGCATAGCCCATTAACTATTGTTTAGAAATATAGGCTATCAAATTTCAATTTCAACATTCACTTCTTTGCCATAATCATATTTAGATGAAGAGGCAATTTGTGTTATGTTTGTTTAAGCATAGCCTATTTGTTATGAACAACATAGACTATCAAATTCAAAGCAAAAAAAACAAGTTAACCACTTCATACATTCTCATTAAAGCACAAAAAGAGAGTATAAAACATCAAAATATTGAAGCTACATGATTAGAGGCTTCATTACCCCTAAATTGAAGGGATTAGCCTCTCATATTTGTTATAAAAACAACAAATGTAGTTTGCAACATTAAAGAAAAAGAAAAAGAAAAAGAGAGCAAAGCAAAGAAACTAAACTATTCTACTTGCATGAATAATAAATCTAAGCTATGAACATAAGGAGAAAGAGAGCAAAGAAATAAGCATTAACAATAAAACAAAGAAAAACATGTAGAAAAGAGAGAAGAAAGAGGCTTGGAAGCCATTTTTATTTCATAGAACATTGTGCTTACACTTGATTTCTTAATTTCCTAAGTAAATGAAAGAGTAGAAGATGATCTTCATGTACATAAGAGGGCTATTTATACATGCATAAAACCCTAATTCTCTTTTTAGGGAGCTTTCCAAAATACCCTTGAGGTGGTGTAGCCTCCAAGTAATCATTAACATTCACTAATCCCCCACTTAATATGTACATGAAGCTTTAAGTCCTTTTAGCATGTGCTTAGCTTCTAATTGGAAGTTAGGTAAGTGGGTGGGGTCCTCCATGATCTTGAACTTGAATTATTTCCTCTTCATTCCTTTGTATTTCCTTGTGCATGCATGTATCTTCATATAAGCCTCTTCCATATGCATCCAAATTCCTATAAAAATAATCAAAAAATGTCCAAGTAAAAATTCTTACATTGACACATGCACAAAAATGACTGTTTTGCCCCTGAATGATGATGAAAATATGATGGTTTGGAAATAATTGAATTTTGGTTTTAAACATGTTAAAATGCCCAAATATGATGATTATTTAAAAAAAAAAGATAAAATATGGATGTAAATATATGCACAATTACGTGCACATCAAATACCCCCACGCTTATCTTTTTATTCGTCCTCGAATAAAGGAAAACTAAGATAAATCCGTTTTCGTAGGGAGCACGATTGCATTGAGCGTATGCAACAAGCCGTTAAACCTCTGGGTGTCCCCAGTAGGACGAGTGTTGTCTCGTGAGGATTTTCAGCGGATACTACCCACAAAATCCAAATGCAGGATGAAAATATTTACAAATTGCAAGATTTATTTACAAAGAGATGAATGCGAATTTTTTGGAAATATTTACAAATGAATGATTTATTTTTAAATTGACATGAATAAGTTAAATACAAGTTTTGGTCATTGTCTTGAAAATTTAAGTCATTTACTCGTCAAAATTTCCAATAAAAATCAAGTTGTCATGACAGATAGACCATAGTTTGGCTAGTTGTTTCGGTTGATAACACAATGTAATTATGAAATGGATCCTTAGTTGATTATCAAAGTTTATTAAAGTGGTATTTTCATTTCTTTTCAATAACAAGTTAGGTCAAACAAGTTAAAATGGTGCTAGGATTTCAATTGCTTGCTCTCTCATTATTTGCAAGAAAAATTACACACCTAGCTCAGGTAAACTGAGGCCAGATATACCACCCATGCACTGCCTTTCGGGCTTATGTGAGGGGAGTACAGAGCATGGCGAGTGTACACACTTTCGTGCATACACCTATCGACCGTAGGTGGTTTTTATTAAGTCTGTTCTTTTTTATATATGTGTTCCATACATGCATAACCGTGAGGACTTTTAAATGAGTATGAAAGCACATAATCAAAGATTCCAAGTAATTCACCCATGCATAACCGTGAGGACTTTTAAATGAGAGTGAATACTTTGGATGTTATTATTTTGTTTTTTGTTTTTTTTATATATATTTTTTTTAAAGAGAGAGAGAGTTTTGCAAAATCATCTTAGCACCATTTAACTTAGAAGACAAAAATGTTATATCCTTTATTTTAAATTTACCACTTTTTAAACAACGATTTTCAATTAGAACATACTTCATAATTAACATAAATGAACCTTCCTATATACTAGTAAAACCATTGTTATTTGTAATTAAACTTCATTTTTATTTTTGTTAAGACAAATAAATTTTCAAAAATTTCAATTTATTAACCAAAACTTATACTTATCCCATAGTGTTTCTTCAAAAATAAATCAAAATGGTAAAAAGAAAATGTTTCTGAGATTTAGGAGTTTTGAGAATTTTTTTTTTTTGAAGAAAATGAAAATTCAAAAATGCCATGAAAAACTAAAAAAAGTAAATGAAAATGAGACTCCCCCCACACTTAATTTTTACTGTGTCCCCACAGTCGATGCATGATATAATGAGTGTAACGGGGAAAAATATGTACATATTTACAAAAGAGGGTTAACATTCTTACTAGACGTAGCTTGGCTCATGAAGGATCATGAGCTCCTCCTCTTGGTTACCGGGAAATTCCAAGAAGGGTTTTAAACGATGACCGTTGACTTTGAAAATCGATCCATCCTTTGGGTTTTCTATTTCTATGGCAACATGTGGAAAAACAGTTCGTACCACAAACGGTCCGGTCCACCTTGATTTAAGTTTCCCAGGGAATAAATGAAGTCTCGAGTCATATAAAAGAACTTTCTGGTTAGGCGAAAACTTTTTCCTTAGGATTGACTTGTCATGAAAAACTTTGGTTCTTTCTTTGTAAATTTTTTCGTTTTCATACGCGTCGTTCCTAAGTTCTTCTAGTTCGTTGAGTTGCAATTTTCGATTTCGCCAGCTTCTTCATGATCAAAGTTTAAGTTTTTTATTGCCCACAACGCTTTGTGTTCAATTTCAACGGGTAAATGGCAAGATTTACCGTAAACTAAACGAAAAGGTGACATCCCAAGGTTAGTTTTAAAAGCAGTACGGTAAGCCCAAAGCGCGTCGGTCAATTTCTGAGACCAATCTTTTCGATTTTTATTGACAGTTTTCTCTAAGATTTGTTTTATTTGTCGATTTGAAACTTCAACTTGGCCACAAGTCTGAGGATGATATGGAGTGGATAACTTGTGGGTTATCGAGTATTTTTTTTATTAAAGTTTCAAAAGAACGGTTGCAAAAATGGGTTCCGTTATCACTGATTATTGTGCGAGGTGTGCCGAACCTCGAAAAGATGTTTTCTTTAAGAAATTTCACAACAATTCTGTGGTCATTGGTTTTGCAAGGAACTGCTTCGACCCATTTTGAAACGTAATCGACAGCGAGAAGGATATACAAGTTTCCAAAGGAATTGGGAAAAGGTCCCATAAAGTCGATACCCCATACATCAAAGATTTCGATCGTAAGAATGGGGTTTAAAGGCATCATATCTCGTCGAGAAATTCGTCCAAGCATTTGATATCGATCACAAGTTTTACAAAATTCAAACGAGTCTTTGAAAAGCGAAGGCCAATAGAAACCACACTGAAGCACTTTTTCCGCAGTTTTTCGAGGACCGAAATGTCCACCGCACGCTTGATCGTGGCAAAACGAAAGAACACTCCTTAATTCATTATCCGGAATGCAACGTCGGATGATTTGGTCGGGACAATATTTGAACAAGTATGGATCGTCCCAATAGAAATATTTAACTTGGGACATGAATTTGCATTTGTCCTGTTTGGACCACGATGAGGGAGTTTCTTTAGTGACTAAGTAGTTCACTATATCAGCGTACCATGGATCGATAGAAATCGAAAGAAGTTGTTCATCGGGGAAGTTTTCATTGATCGGCAAGGAAGATGGTGCGTTCGAAAGACGAGATAAGTGATCGGCTATGACATTGTCGGATCCTTTTTTGTCTTTGATTGTAAGGTCGAATTCTTGAAGTAAAAGGATCCAACGAATCAAACGGGATTTAGCATCCTTTTTAGCGAAGAGATATCGAAGCGCAGAATGGTCAGTGTAGACCGTAATGTGTGAACCTATCAAGTAAGGTCGAAACTTTTCAAGCGCAAAAACGACAGCTAGAAGCTCTTTTTCAGTTGTTGTGTAGTTGAGTTGAGCGTCGTTCAAGGTCATACTCGCGTAGTAAATGACATGAAGGATCTTGTTGATGCGTTGTCCCAAGACAGCACCAACGGCAAAGTTTGAAGCGTCGCACATTATTTCGAAAGGAAGATCCCAATTGGGTGCGCAAATGACTGGGGCAGAAATGAGTTCGCTCTTAAGACGTTCAAAAGAAGAGATACAATCAGAGTTAAAATCGAAAGGAACGTCTTTTCCAAGAAGGGTCGTCAAAGGACGGGCGATTTTACTAAAGTCTTTCACAAAGCGTCGATAAAAGCCAGCGTGTCCTAAAAATGATCGAATGTCCTTAACAGATTTGGGAATGGGTAGATTTGCAATGACATCGATTTTCGCTTTGTCTACCTCAATGCCTTTGTTTGAGATGATATGTCCAAGGACAATGCCTTGTTTGACCATAAAGTGGCATTTTTCCCAATTCAAAGTCAAGTGTTTTTCTTTACATCGATTCAAAACCAACTCGAGGTGATGTAAACATTGAGAAAAAGAATCGCCGAAGATAGAGAAATCGTCCATAAAGACTTCTAGAAAGCGCTCAATCATGTCAGAAAAGATTCCAACCATGCATCGTTGGAAAGTCGCAGGAGCGTTACAAAGTCCGAATGGCATACGTCGATAAGCGAAGGTACCGAATGGACACGTGAAAGTCGTTTTCTCCTGATCTTCGGGAGCGATTGGAATTTGGTTATAGCCGGAATAACCATCAAGAAAGCAATAGAATTCGTGACCGGCTAAACGTTCGAGCATTTGGTCGATAAATGGAAGAGGAAAATGATCCTTACGTGTTGCGGCATTTAGTTTTCGATAGTCAATGCAAACACGCCAACCCGTTTGAGTACGAGTTGGAATACGTTCGTTAGCGTCGTTTTTTATAACAGTAAGTCCGGACTTTTTAGGCACGACATGAATTGGGCTAACCCATGGGCTATCGGAGATGGGGTATATGATACCGTTATCGAGGAGCTTAAGAATTTCGTCACGAACCACATCTTTCATTTTTGGGTTAAGCCTCCGTTGTGCATCACGAGTGGGTTTGGCTTCATCAATCAAATGAATGCGATGTTGGACAATAGCAGGGCTAACTCCCTTAATATCAATAATGGACCACCCAATTGCTTCTCTATTTTTCAAAAGAATAGAGAGAAGAGAAGCTTCTTGGTCAAGAGAAAGATTGTTAGAAATGATGACAGGACAAGTTTCATTTTCACCTAAGTATGCATACTTAAGGTGAGCGGGAAGTGGTTTGAGGTCCAATTTCGGGAGTTTTTTGATTGCAGAATTGGGTTGAGATTCGGACTCAACTTGAAGCGATTCAAAGGTAAGAGTGTGTTCGATCTCGTTGGGGACTTCATGAAACAATTTTTCGTACTCGGCCTCGCGTTCATCGTTAAGATCAAATGTTTCGTTTTCAAAGTTTTCATGAATGGCACTAACTTCTGATGTTTGGTCACGAAGTTCGTTCGAGTGGATTTCAAGATTGAAAATGTTAAGGTCCAAAGTCATGTTTCCAAAAGAGATTTTCATCGAACCGTTTCGACAATTGATTAAGGCGTTTGAGGTGGCTAAGAATGGTCGGCCTAAAATCAATGGGATTTGACTCGTAGGGTTTGTCACGGGTTGTGTTTCGAGAACGATAAAATCAACGGGGAATATGAATTGCCCTACTCGAATGAGCACGTCTTCGATTTCTCCCACGGGCTTCTTAATGGAACGATCGGCAAATTGAAGCGTAACTTTCGTGGGTTTGAGCTCACCTAAGCCTAATTGTTCGTACACGGAGTATGGAATCGAGTTGACACTCGCGCCTAAGTCTATTAAACATTTGTTAATCGTCTTTTCTCCAATTGTACACAAAATCGTAGGGCAGCCAGGATCTTTGTATTTAACGGGTATGGATTGGGACAAGACTTCACTCAAACTAGCGGCTAAGAAGACTTTTTTGGGCACTTGAGTGTGTCGCTTTTGGGTGCACAAGTCCTTAAGAAATTTCGCGTAAGTGGGGACTTGCTGAACAATGTCAAGAAGAGGAATGTTAACTTTGACTTGTTTAAAAATTTCCAACATCTTTTCCATTTGGTCCGAGTGTTTCTTTGGTCGAAGACGATGTGGAAATGGAACATGATACTCGGTAGGCGGGTCTACTCGAGTAGAAGAAGAAGAATTTTGATTGTCGTTCGATTCGACGTTTGGCTCCACGTTCTGTTCTGAGTCGTTCGTTGTTTTAGAAGTATCGAGAAAAGTTCCCAGTGAATCATTTGGATTAACGACTTGATTATCGATTTGTTTACCAGAACGGAGAGTTGTGATAGCATTCAACTGGGTGACGTTGCTATCTTGAACAACATGGGCTTGATTTGAATTTGCGTTTTGATTTCTGGGATTTGGAAGAGGCTGGCTTGGGAATGTTCCTCGTTCACGTTCACTTACAGACGTGGCTAATTGACTCATTTGCATTTCGAGTTTCGCAATCGATTGGTTTGTGTTTTGCATATATGAAGTCAATAAATTTTACAAATTGCTGTTTGATTGAAGGCTTTGAGTAGTTGCCTTAGCCAACGTTTCAAGAGTTTTCTCAAGTGAAGTTAAACGTTTATCGTCTTGTGGAGGATGAGTAGAATTTGGTGGAAAATTTGGTTGTTGTGGTTGATTATTATGAGACGGGCCCGCAAAGTTTGGTTGAAAATTATTGGGCTAAAAGGGAGGATTCGAAGCATTATTCGGAAATGCTTGAAAATTGGGGCGAATCGTATTTGTGTTGGGATTGTTTTGGTTCCACGCAAAATTCGGATGATTTCTCCATCCAGGGTTGTACGTTGGAGAAAACGGGTTGTTTTTGGTTTTATTGAAAGCATTGATTTGTTCGACAGAATTGGGACACTGATCGGCTATATGATTAGGATCGTTGCATTTATAACACATTGGTTGGGAAGCTTGGTTCGTTTGATTCGATGAGAAAACGTTATCGAATTTTTTAATCATTGCGTCGATCTTAGCTTCCAAAGCAAGAGAAGATCCCGTCGAGTGTGCACTCGATCGTGAGTAGATTGATTTTTCGTTCGAGCGTTCCCATTGGGACGACTTTTCAGCGAGTTTTTCAAGAAATTGCCAAGCATCGTCATGATGTTGGGCAAGAAAATTGCCTTGGCACATTGACTCGAGCATGGTTCGTGAGCTGTTTTCGAGTCCATCATATAAGATTTGGCAAATCGTCCATTTTTCAAAGTTATGGTGTGGACATTTTATCAAAAGCTCTTTGAATCTTTCAAAATATTTTCCAAATGGTTCACCCTTGAATTGATGAAAATTTACAATTTCGTTTCGAATTCTACTTGTTTTTTCTAAGGGGTAGAACTTTTTTAAGAAAGCTTTTACAAATTCTTCCCACGTTTTAATTGAGTTCGAAGGTAAGCTGTACAACCATTTTTCAGCGTAATCCGTAAGAGCAAATGGGATTAATCGAAGTTTGATTCCGTCATCAGAAAGTTGTTGAAGTTTAATGGTTGCGCAAACTTGTTCGAATTTAGTCAAAAAGATGTATGGGTCATTGTGTTCGAAATTGCCAAATTTTGGAAGCGTGGCAATATGGTTCGAATGGATTTCGAAATGGTTACCCGTAGGGGCGGGTAATGTGATGCAAGATGGAATAGAAACTCTATCGGGAAAGATTCTATCCATAAGAGTTCGAGGGGCGTTTTCGTTCGCCATTTCGGGAGGATTGTCTGTTCGAGTTAAACGGTTTGTAGAAGGGTCACGAATCCTAGTATTCGTTGTTGTGTCACGAGTCCAAGTACTCATGCACAAGTGAAAGTCGAGAGGAGAAAGAAGTTAGAAACGAGTTTGGAGAATGAAAGAAGATTTGGAAATGTTTTGGTTTTTTTTTGTTTTTTCTTTTTGTTTTTTTTTTGTTTTTTTTTCAAAGGGAAAAAAAAACTATTTACCAAGTGAAGTTTATTTTAAAAGAAAAGTTTGATTTTTGTTCGTCGACGGAAATTCTATCGGTTTAGAAAAACGTCGAACGAATTTTGAAATACAAATAACCGCAAGCGCACGGTGTACGAATGTAGCACGCGGCGAATACGAGTCGATCCACAGGGAATTGATGATTTTAAAATTCTACTCAATCAAATTTAACCAAAGTTGAAGGGTGTGATTAGCTAGAAAACGAGAAAAAATGTCAAAAAGAAAGTGATAAAAATATGAGAGTTAAATGACAATTTAGAGATAATTCCACTCTCTAGATCATATAGTTCAATAATTATGAAATTATGATCTCTCTTTTTTGGGTCATAAGTGAATTTAAACGATGTGTTTATCTTAAGTATGACTCATTTGTGCTATTAATTAGCTCAACATAAGCCATCAAATTACAACACAACCTTTAAATCACTTAAAAACTCTCATGAAAATGACAACAAAGTTGAAATAAAAATCTATTTTAAGCATAGCCCATTAACTATTGTTTAGAAATATAGGCTATCAAATTTCAATTTCAACATTCACTTCTTTGCCATAATCATATTTAGATGAAGAGGCAATTTGTGTTATGTTTGTTTAAGCATAGCCTATTTGTTATGAACAACATAGACTATCAAATTCAAAGCAAAAAAAACAAGTTAACCACTTCATACATTCTCATTAAAGCACAAAAAGAGAGTATAAAACATCAAAATGTTGAAGCTACATGATTAGAGGCTTCATTACCCCTAAATTGAAGGGATTAGCCTCTCATATTTGTTATAAAAACAACAAATGTAGTTTGCAACATTAAAGAAAAAGAAAAAGAAAAAGAGAGCAAAGCAAAGAAACTAAACTATTCTACTTGCATGAATAATAAATCTAAGCTATGAACATAAGGAGAAAGAGAGCAAAGAAATAAGCATTAACAATAAAACAAAGAAAAACATGTAGGAAAGAGAGAAGAAAGAGGCTTGGAAGCCATTTTTATTTCATAGAACATTGTGCTTACACTTGATTTCTTAATTTCCTAAGTAAATGAAAGAGTAGAAGATGATCTTCATGTATATAAGAGAGCTATTTATACATGCATAAAACCCTAATTCTCTTTTTAGGGAGCTTCCCAAAATACCCTTGAGGTGGTGTAGCCTCCAAGTAATCATTAACATTCACTAATCCCCCACTTAATATGTACATGAAGCTTTAAGTCCTTTTAGCATGTGCTTAGCTTCTAATTGGAAGTTAGGTAAGTGGGTGGGGTCCTCCATGATCTTGAACTTGAATTATTTCCTCTTCATTCCTTTGTATTTCCTTGTGCATGCATGTATCTTCATATAAGCATCTTCCATATGCATCCAAATTCCTATAAAAATAATCAAAAAATGTCCAAGTAAAAATTCTTACATTGACACATGCACAAAAATGACCGTTTTGCCCCTGAATGATGATGAAAATATGATGGTTTGGAAATAATTGAATTTTGGTTTTAAACATGTTAAAATGCCCAAATATGATGATTATTTAAAAAAAAGATAAAATATGGATGTAAATATATGCACAATTACGTGCACATCAGTTACTGCACTCACATTAGACATTGGATAGGAGATGTCAAACCCCGTAAACATCTCCGACGTCGTTTACTATTTATTTACAGTTGATTTAACTCATACAAGATCTTTTAATTCTGACTCGAGTGTTTTGTCTTTTCAATTCGCTCGGGTTAGTCTGAGCATTACAGGATTCGAAGGTCTTATTTCTGGAGGGCGAAGATGAAGATTATATTATTACTGTTAATTTCTACATTGTTCCGCTGCATTATTCTATTATTCTTTGGTATGTGTAACTCTGATATGTATTGTATAGGTATAATCAAATGTTTTGTAAACAGCTTCATGAACTGTTTATTTGATTATTATATCTTATCGTTCCGCCCTATTTTGTTTTTTTCTTCCTCTGCTTTTTCTTATTTACCGCTTAACAATCCGCCCTTCTGTATGGTTTAAGTCTAACGTATGTGGTTTATCGTTGATTTAAAGCGTACAAAAGGCGGGATGTTACAATTTATAATAATGGAGAGATTTAAACTTTGGGCATTCGGTTTTTTTGTTTTAAAAGAATTAGGGAAGATGGTTTATTGTAGAAAGGAGAAGAATTGAAAGAACATCACAAGAGAAGTTACGAAAAAAAGAATGGAGCGTGACTATTCATTTCACAAAATACTTTAGGGGCTTGTGTGCCATTGGAATGCAACTCAGTAATAATATAATTGTATAGATATATATCTTCAAAATTCACTTCGCATTATATAACAAACACTAATTTTCATTCGATGTGTGAAATAAATTGCATTGAATTTTCCATTGCCTCAAAATTTCTTTTTATAAACTTCTCATCTATTAAATTCAAATTGTTCATCATTTTACGAAATATAGATTTCAAAATTCTTCTTATTGATATCCTCTAATTACTTCTATAATCATCGATAAATAAATTATAAATCTTGTAAACTCTCTTATTTTAACAAAATCCTAGAATTCATCATTTCCAAAATAATTTTCATTTGCAATATCCTCAAAATTATTCAACTTGTAAATATTTTTTCCAAAGTCATTCTCTTTCATTTTTTTTAAATTCAATAATCTCAATATTAAAAATAAAAAATCTTCCTCGAATTCACAGTTTGTCACCAAAATAATTTATTTGTTACAAATTACAACATTTATTTCATTTGCCTTTATTCCAAACAATTTCAAGGGTTGCGTTTAACTAATATCATCATCAAAAGTAACCAATATACACACAGCATATCTCAACCCAAAACACATAACACTCAATGCATCAATATCATCCGATACTAATCAATTTCATCGTCAAACATCGATCACAACAAATAGTCAGTCACATCTAATAACTAATCATCGATTGAACCAAGCAATCAAGCGGGATTACGCATTAAATAAAAAGAAATAGACATAGTTGTTAATGAGTTTAATTCACTAAAATTCTATCAAAATTCTTCACTATCATGCATTTGACTTTATGCATCACGCACTTCACACACAGTTAGCCTCACTCAGTCCACCATCGCAACGCTGCCTTCATTTCATCATATATCAGACCCAAACTCCACCAATCTAGACTCCACTTAGCTCCAGGTTTGTGACGCCCCACCCCGAGACCCACATTAACAAAGAGTATTACTGGGTAACACCTCTGCTACTGTGGAGAATAGGGATGTTTAGAAGCGACCATCTATAGTCTTGTCTTAAATATATATTGAATACGTTGATAAATGCTCTATGTTTTTTCCCTATCTTAAGTTGATCGACATATTCAGTAAATACTTAATACAAAGCCATAAGTGGCTATAGGATCTATCAAAACCAAATACAATAACTCAAATGCAAAATACATCACATAACAACAGATAATCCCATATATACAACATATACAGATGCATCACAGAGTATCCAAAATGATACATCACATATGTGGTATGATGACCACAATACAAACACGAGTTAAACGAATATACATATCAGAGTAGCAACAAAGAGGACAACACAAAAGCTACAACAAAAAGAGCAAGTAGAAAAGTCCATGCGGAAGAAGAATAATCTAAGTCCAAAGGGTACCTAACCTAAAACATCTCGGTCTGACCCGAGTATAAAATACATGGGTCAGTCTAGCTAAACAAATCAGTTTACTAGGATAAGTGATAATATAAGCATAAGGATAATGTTATGATATTCGCAAGTGAGAAAGGACAATTTAAAGTGTATTGTTACATCAAGTGATAGTATGGTATCGCTACACAAAAACACAATCTCAAAAGAGATAAGACAATTCATAAAACGCTAAATGTAGCAAGCCTCATATCATCGGCATATCACAAATCATCAATAACGGTTTAGGGAAAATTATTACTCCTAAAAAGGGAGGAATCCCAAACCCCCCATAACGACAATCTCAAAAGCAACTTAAAGAAATCACCATCTCCAAATATGCCACAAGGCAAATATATCTCCAAATAGGAGGCTAAAATCTCAAATATACGCCATATCAGCAATCTCAATAAAAAGCCAGTGAAGGCAACTCAAATCTCAAAGATAGAACTCAAAAGAGTTCAAATTCCCATAAGGTAATCCAGTATGTATATATATATATATATATGTATGTATGTATATAATATCCTAGATGGCTCAAATGGCCAACAATAAAAAGGTGATACACTTGGGAAATCACAAACATCAATGAAATCATCTCAAAGATAGAGCACATGCTTATGGCCGAAGCCCGCAAAGTACTATTTTCTCAAAATAAGGGGCCATGTCTTTTAGAAAAATGTCCCGAAGAACAAATAAATACGTCTCTTAGACAAACATCCCCAAGGACAACATCCTAAGGGACAAATACATCGCAATGGACAAATACGTCTCTTAAACAAACGTCCCAAAGGACAAATGTCCGAATGGTCCAGTACTGGCTAATACGTCTCTTAGGCAAATGTGTCACAAACTTTCGAATAGGAACCCAAACAATACTAACGTGTGTCTGATACCACACGATCGCACTAAACCATTTACAAACCGCTAGTAAATTTTGCACTCAAATCAATAAAACGTTTACCTCATCTCATAGGTAAACTCGACCCGAAGGTAAAAACGATCAAACGGACAAGTCGAGAATTAACTGATAAGATAAACACACATGTCCCATACCATATGTTTTGCCAAACCATTTAATTCTCCTTCTCATTCGCTCGAAATGTGTAAAAACATGTAATTTATATATAAAACAATTTACTTTGAAAAACAAGCTTTTAAAACCAATTTTTTGAAATCAATTTGCAAACCCTATTTAAAAATTTCCTTACTATAGAGAATAAATAGATTTTTATACTTGAAAATACTTAAAAATATTATATAATAATTATTTTAAAACGCCTATTAATTTTAAAAATCATTTCAAAAAGATTTGGAGAAAACCATGCTCGAAAATGAATAAAAACAAGGAAATTCACCCAAACCAATATTCGAATTTAAATTCAAATAATTCAAATAATTCAAAAATTGAATTTTAAAATCTCCAAATTTGATTAGTCTATTTATAGACATCGTGGCCTACAAAACAAGCAAAAACATCACGAAATCTAACCAGAAAATGGAGCAAAAGAAGCTAAAAAAACCGAAACAAAAGAAGAGGCAAGCCAAAATTTTGCCTTTGCCAGGTCAACCTCCTTGGTCCCTAGGTTGACCTAAGAGCCTCTGGATCGACAATCAGGTCGACAGTCAGGTCGCCCCAGGGAGGTGTGGCAGTCGACCTAGCATATGAACTGATTTTCCAATAAGATTTTAGCATATCAAAAGATAATAAAATTAAACCAAAATTTACCGAGATGGAGTTCGACTTGCAAGCTACCAAATGCAAGAAATCCGATTGCATTTCATTGTTGGTATCACAAGATATAAGGATTCAACGATGCAATAGAAACTGGATATAAAGGAGCAAAATATTCACTACAGGAAATTGCAAACAGAGACAATTTTTTATAAATTCAAGCACTGACACTTATGTTTTGGCTAGTTTGAGTTTATACAACTCACCTTGCTGATATGTTACAAAATCTCAAATTTTAGATGAAAAGAGGAAGCATTTAGATAGATTACAAGCCTTTAGAACCTGTAGAAAGAAAATGAAGAACGTGCAAAAGAAATATGCGGTAACAATTAGAAAACTTCTTACTGTGATAAGAATTTGGTGATGAAATTCAGTAGTTTAGAGGGGGATTACCTTAGATTTATCACTAGCTTGCAAAATGATTGAATTTTGTGAGTTTAATTGAAGTTTGAGCTTGGTTTTGCAATTTGAGAATTTTGTTTACCGTGTTTTTCTTTTCAACTGAAGGAAGAAGAAGGAGGTATGCAAATGAATGTACAACAACTCCTTTTCTCCTTCTAATTAGGCTTAGTGAGGTGATGCGTTGAATTGACCCAAATTAAAAAGAAAATAAGGTGGCTTAAGATTAAAATCAACACTTAGCCAGAATATGTGTGCATGTCACATATACACACAAATAAAATTCATTTTCTTCATTTTACACATAAGAAAAATGTAAAAACTTGTATACATGCAAAATAAAACATTTTCTATCATATAAAAAGATTAATTTACATTTTTATCATTAAAATCCTTAATTTAACAAAAATACACATTTACTCAAATAAATGAATAAAACATTGTTTTTAACTTCTAAAATTCCACCAAATTTATTTTCTCACTTAGAAAAATATTTCAAACCATTTCCAACATAATTTATAGCCAAAACTTATTTTTAAACCAATTTCCAAGTTTTATTTCAATAAACCACATTTAAAAATTACATACTTCTTTTAAAAATTATTAAAAGAAGTAAATGAGCAATAATTAATATAATTATTATATATTTTCTCTAAAATGAAATCATTTCCATTATTTAAAGCCTATATTCTATTTATTATCACTCCAAACGAAATAAAATAAAGCTTGGAATTTCATTTTATTATTTTATATTCCAAAATTCATTGTTTATTCAAAATAAACAATTTAATTTTTCCAATTTTAATTTAGTTTACAAAATTAAATTATAATTATCATTATAATTCAATTTTAAAAGGTAATCTCCAAACTAGGGTTGTTACAGACTCCCCCCTTAACAAAATTATGTCCTCGAAATTTCCAAAGGAGAATTTGTATTCAACTATTTAACTTCAACACTCAAAAGGAAAATAAATAAGCTTGATATAAAGTGACATTCTCACCATTGCTATGCGAAGATAGAAAACCAGGATAGGATTGCTCGATAAACACTCTGCTTTCCCAAGTGCAGTCGTTGGGATTAACGGGCCATTGAACTTTAACGAGCGGCACGTCCTTGTTTTGAAGGCGTCTCACCTATAAAGCAAGTATGCGAATAGGCTGGTGCACAACAGATAGGTGTGGTGAGATCTCAAGTTCTTGTAAATTAGGAGAATTGATAACAGTATCTGATTCTCGAAGACACTTCTGAAGCTGGGAGACGTGAAACACATCATGAATGCCAGATAGATGAGCTGGAAGTGAAACTCTATAAGCCACAGATCCAATACGTTCAGTAATAGGAAATGGTCCTATAAAGCGAGGAGCTAATTTTCCAGTCTACTGAAATGCATAACCCCTTTCAAAGGAGAAACACGAATGAAGATGATATCACCAACAGAGAACTCGAAAGGCTTCCTATGGTTGTCCACATAAAGTTTTTGGTGGCTCTGTGCCTCTTTCATTCTCCGACGAATAAGAATAATCTTTTCAGAAGAACCATGAATAGAATCTGGGCCAAGATTAAGCTTCTCCTCAGATTCCAGCCAACACAAAGGTGATCAACATGGCCTTCTGTATAAGGCTTAGAAGGGAGCCATATTGATCTAGACTGAAAACTATTATTGTAGTAGAATTCCACAAGAGATAAGTGATCCTCCCAACTACCATCGAAATCTAGAATGCAAGCACAAATAAGATCCTCAAGAATACGATTCATCCGTTTAGTCTGTCCACAAGACTGTGGATGATATGTTGTGCTAAAGTTAAGATTTGTTCCCAAAGCTTGCTGAAGACTTTGTCAGAAATGACTCATGAAAAGCGGTTCACAGTCACAAACAATGGAAGTAGGAACACCATGAAGTCTCACGATTTCTTTGATATAACTTGGCCAAATGAGAGGCGATCCTAGTAGACTTAATAGGAATGAAGTGAGTAGATTTAGTGGGAAAATCAACAATAACCCAAATGCTAGAATGGCCCGATCTCGAACGAGTTAGGCCATCAATGAAATCTATGGAAATCTGATCGCATTTCCACAACGAGACCTCTAAAGCCTGAAGGAGATCAGAAGGGCACTGATGCTCGGCTTTGATAATTTGACAACTCATGTAATTACTCACATAATTCGCCAAATCATGCTTCATGCCTTCCCAATAATAAAGACGATGCATCTCGGCATACATCTTGCTACTGCTGGGATGGATGGTATACTTAGAATGATGACAGTCATCGAGAATGTCACGCTTAAGTGCAGAATCAGAAGGCACAACAAGACGGTTCTTCTTACGAAGACACCCATGAGAATCAATGCTAAAATCCTGCAACTCCTTATCACGGGATTCAGAATCACAAATCTAGATAAGGTGCATAAGATTGGGATCACGACGCTAAGCATCGGCAATATGATCTAATAAGCTGGGTCGAGCTTCCAAACTAAATAATAAGATAGGATCAGAAGATGGAGATCGATCACGAATATCATAAAGGGATAAGGTCTCAAGAACATCCCACTCAGCTAGCATTATTGAAATAATAGCCAAATGTTTGTGACTAAGTGCATCAACAACACAATTACCCTTACCAGGGGTATACTGGATATTAAAGTCGTAGAAGGCAAGGAACTCGAGACAACGCTGCTTCCTCATATTGAGCTCCTTTTGAGTGAATAGATATTTCAAGGACTTGTGATCGGTATAGAGAATGAAGTGCTTGCCTAATAGATAATGTCGCCAAATCTTCAAGGCGAAGACAATGGCGGCTAAGTCGAGGTCATGAGTGGCATAGTGAACTCCATTCGGTCGCAGTTACCTAGAAGCATAAGCAACTACTCGATCCTTCTACATAAGCATGACACTGAGGCTAGATACTAGCCTCGGTGTAGACAACAAGATCATGATTCCCTTCGGGAACCACTAGAATAGAAGCATTAGTGAGAAGCTCCTTCAACTGTTGAAAAGAAGCTTCACACTTGTCAGACCAAATAAATCGAATGCCTTTCCGAGTAAGGCTATGGGAGGAAGCACAATATGGGAAAAATCCTTAATGAATCGGCGGTAGTAACCTACCAATCCAAGGAAGCTGTGAATCTCATGAACATTCTCAGGCCTCTTCCAATTCTTGATGGCTTCGATCTTCAAAGGATCGACCGAAATACCCTTGAAAGAAATAACGTGGCCTAAGAACTTAACCTTAGTCTCCCAGAAATGGCACTTGGAGAATTTGGCTTTAAGCTGATGATGACGAAGAGTACTCAAGACAATTCTCAAGTGATTAGCATGCTCAGCTTCAGATTTTGAGTAAACAAGGCTGTCGCCAACGAACACAAGAACGAACTTATCGAAATATTCTCGGAATACTCGATTCATAAGATCGACAAAGAAAGTAGGAACGTTCGTTAAACCGAACAACATGACGAGCCACTCATAAGATCCATATCAAGTGTGGAAAGATGTAAGAGGTATGCTATCTTCCGCAACTCGTAGCTGATGAAACCCAATGGCAAGGTCGAGCTGAGAGAAGACCTTTGAGCCACTCAATTGATCGAACGTATTGTCGATCCTAGCCAATGGATACCTATTCTTGATGGTCAACTCATTAAGCTTGCGATGGTCGATGTAATGCCTAAGAGTTCCATTGGACTTCTTCACGAAGATGACCACGACACCCAATGATTAAAAACTAGACTGAATTAACTGCTTAGCTTCAAGCTCCAACAACTGTTTCTTGAGTTCTCATTTTCCTTTGTAGACAACCTCGTGAGAGGACAACTAACTAGTTGCATGCCTAGAATATGATCAATGCGGAACTGAATAGCCCGCTTGGGTGGCAAACCCGAAACAGGCTCAAACACATCAGAGAAGTCACAAACAACATGTATACGAGATACATCATCATCGTCTCATGAGTCTAGAGAATATAAAGTCACCTTAGAATTATCCATATTCAAAAGAACAAGTGATAGCTGAGCAGACAAATTTAGATGTCGATGATATAAAACTCTCCTAGAACAAATTATCCTAGCATCATATCACACTAGCCAGTCCATACCCAAAATCATATCAAAACCCAAATAAGAAATAACGTGCAAATTCACATGGAAAGAAAAGCCACATAAATAATCTCAACATCCCCACAAAGCATGCTAAGGGTTGCGGATCCCCCGATAGGATTCACAATCCTCAATGAAGTAACCATACATGAAAAATCCAAAGAAATAGCATCAATGATTTCCTTCGATAAAAATGAATGCGACGCACCCGTATCAAAGAGAATTCGAATAGAACGATCATGGAATAAAATAGACCCTTCAAGGATAGAAGGAGATGTACTTCTGCGCTGAGAAGACCCTCCAGAAGCATCCACTACATTCAGCTTGCCCGATGGGTAATATTCAGAGCAATAGGACATATGGCAACACGATGACCCTCCTTCTTGCAATAGCGAAAAATAATAGGCTTAGGGCAGTCACGAATCATATGGTCAGATGAGCCACAGTTGAAGCACCCCTTCCGAGTAGGAGGTGCTCCACTAGGCTGAGAACTAGAACCAACAAACTTCTTCTTCTTCTGAGGAAAAGACTTCGACTTATGAAATGAGAACTTCTTCTTATTGGGGTTTTTGCAAACCTCGGTCTCATCACTGCCGTCCCTCTCTTTCTCGACGGTTTCAAGGTGAAGTGCCGAGCCAACCAACTCCTCAAAAGATAACTTGAGCAGGAGCAACAAAGACTTCTACAAATACTTCTTAAGACCAGAGAGAAACTTCATATTCTTCTTATATGGAGTATCGATGTATTCAAGACCATATTTAGATAAGGCCTAGAATGATGAAACATAATCAGTGACAAAGGACTTCCCTTGCTTCAACTCGAGGAAGTGATGGGCCAATAAATCTTTCTCTAATTCAGGAATGAACTTGAGCTCGAATCGTTCCTGAAACTTAGTCCAAGAAAGAGTAGACTCATCGAGCTTAGCTATGAGAAGCTCGTAACAGTCGAGAGCATGCTCTTGTTGCATGCTGGATGCCACAAGAACTTTAATGGTCAGAAAGATCTATGCGAGGGAAGATGCGCTTGCACGTGTGAATCCAAGCTTGGACTTCTAGAATAGACTCGAAGCCTTTGAACGGCTTTCCTCCGAGATGGGAGAAATCACTACACATGCACACAAAGACAGACTTATGCGAAGGAGATGATGGAGTAGGAGCTGGAGGCCGAGTTCTCCTAAATAACTCCATAAAATTATCGGCAGACATGTACACGCCATCCGGATGTGAGCCGTTGGATTCCCCGGCATCTGAGCGACGTCCACTGCCTCTTCTAGCCATTAGCTGAAAGTTAAGACAAGATAAAGATTATTCATAGGGTAGATATCATTAATTCAATAAGGAATACTATGGAATTAAAATGCATTCCTAAACATATTCCTAAATATCTATCTACTCCAAAGGATAAGAAAAGGTCAAAGGCACGATGATTCAGGGATTCATAACACTTGTATTACACTTAGATGTACCATAATATGTGCTTATGTTTTGTGTTTATCATTTTTTGTTCTGAACTCAGCTTTGTTAGCAAGCTGTGATACCCCACCTCGAGACCCACATTAACAAAGAGTATTACTGGGTAATACTATCAGCTAATGTGGAGAATATGGTTGTTTATGAGCGACCGTCTATAGCTTTGTCTTAAACATCCATTGAATACGTCGATAAATGCTCTATATTTTTTTCTCTATCGCAAGTGGATTGACATATCTAATAAATACTTAATACAAAGCCGTAGGTGGCTATAGGATCTATCAGAACAAAATACAATAACTCAAATGCAAAACACATCACAGAATAGCGGATAATCCCATATACACACATATACGGATACATCTCATAGTATACAAAGTGATACATCACATATGTGGTATGACGACTACAATGCAAACACGAGTCAAAAGAATATACATATTAGAGTAGCAACAAAAAAGACAACACAAAAGATATAACAAAAAGGGCTAGCAGAAAAGTCCATTCGAAAACAGAATAGGCTTAGTCCAAAGGGTACCTAACCTGGAACACCTCAGTCAGATCCGTGTATAAAATACACGGGTCTGTCTAGCTAAAAAAATCAGTTTACAAGGATAAGGATACATGAGCATAAGGATAATGTGATAATATTCTCAAGTGAGAAGGGAAAATTTAAAGTGTATGGTTCTGTCAACTAATAATATGGTATCACTACACAAACATACAATCTCAAAAGAGATAAGACAACTCATAAAACGCTAAATGTAGCAAGCCTCATACCATCAGCATATCTCAAATCATCAATAATGGTTTAGGGAAGATTATAACTCCTAAAAAGGGAGAAATCCCAAACCCGCCATAAAGGCAATCTCAAAAGCAACTCAAAGAAATTACCATCTCCAAATATGCCACAAGGCAAATATATCTCCAAATACGAGATTAAAATCTCAAATATACGCCAGTGTAGGCAACTCAAATCTCAGACATAGAACTCACAAAAGTTCAAATTCCCATAAGGTAATCGACACACACACACACACACACACACACACACACACACACATATATATAATATCCCAAATGGCTCAAATGGCCAACAATAAAAAGGCGATACACTCCGAAAATCACAAACATTAATGAAATCATCTCAAAGATATAACACATGCTTATGGCCGAAGCCCGCCATGTACTGTTTTCTCAAAATAATGCACCATGTCTCTTAGAAAAACGTCCCGAAGGATAAATAAATACGTCTCTTAGACAAACATCCCAAGGACAAATGCGTTGCAATACACAAATACGTCTCTTACACAAATGTCCTAAAGGACAAATGACCCGAAGGACCAGTACTGGCTAATATGTCTCTTAGACAAATGTGTCACAAACTTTTGGATAGGAACCCGAATAGTGTTAACATGTGTCCCATACCACACATTCTCACTAAACGATATACTAAACGCTAGTAAAATTCACACTCAAATCAGCAAAAAGTTTACCTCATCTCATAGGTAAACTCGACCCAAAGGTCAACATAATCAGACGGATAAGTCAAGAATTAACCGATAACCACATGTTTTACCAAACCTTTTAATTCTCCTTCTCATTCGCTCGAAATGTACAAAAACGTGTAATTTATATATAAAATAATTTACTTTGAAAATCAAGCTTTTAAAACCAATTTTTTTGAAATCAATTTGAAAACCCTATTTAAAAATTTCCCTTATTATAGAGAATAAATAGATTTTATACTTGAAAATACTTCAAAATATTATATAATAATTATTTTGAAATGCCTATTAATTTTAAAAATCATTTCAAAAAGATTTGGTGAAAACCGTGCTCGAAAACGAATAAAAACAAGGAAATTCACCCAAATCGATATTCGAATTTAAATTCAAATTAAATTCAAATAATTCAAAATTTGAATTTTAAAATCTCCAAAATTTGGTTAGTCTATTGAAAGACATCATGGCCTTCAAAACAATTAAAAACATCATGAAATCTAACAAGAAAATGGAGCAGAAGAAGCTAAAAAAACATCGAAACAAAAGAAGAGGCAAGGAAATTTTTTGCCTTTGCCAGGTCGACCTCCTTGGTCCCTAGGTCAATCATACGGTCGACCTAGGAGCCTCTGGGTCGATAGTCGGGTCGACCTAAGGAGATGTGGCAAATCGACCTAGCATACGAACATTTTCCAGTTCGATTTCTGTAAACGAACTGATTTTCCAGCAAGATTTTAGCATATCAAAAGACAATAAAATTCAACCAAAATTTACATAGATAGGGTTCAACATGCAAGCTACCAAATGCAAGAAATATGATATCATTTCGTTGCTGGAATCACAAGATATAAGGATTCAAAGGTGCAATAGACACTGGATATAAACAAGCAAAAATATTCACTACAGGAAATTGCAAACAGAGACAATTTTTTTCAAGATTCAAACACTGGCAATTTTGTTTTGGCTAGTTTGTGAGTTTACACAACTCACCTTGCTAATTTGTTGTAAAATCTCAAATTTTTGATGAAAAGAGGAAGCTTTTAGCTAGATTACAAGCCTTTAGAACCTATAGATAGCAAAAGAAGAACATGTAAAACAATATACAATAAAAATAAGAAAACTTCTTACTATAATAAGAATTTGGTGATGAAATTCAGTAATTTGGAGGGGATTACCTAAGATTTATCACTAACTTGCAAAACGATTTGAATTTGGTGAGTTTAATTGAAGATTTGAGCTTGGTTTTACAATTTGAGAATTTTGTTTACAGTGTTTTTCATTTCAACCGAAGGATGGAAGAGGTATGCAAATGAACGTACAACAACTCCTTCTCTCCTTCTAACAAGGCTTAGTGAGGTGATGGGCTGAATTGGACCCAAATTAAAAATAAAATAAGGTGGCTTAAGATTAAAATAACCATTTAGCCGGAATATGTGTGCACATCACATATACGCAGAAAAAAATTCATTTTCTTCATATTTACACACAAGAAAAATGTGAAAACTTGTATATATGCAAAATAAAACATTTTCTATCATATAAAAAGATTAACTACATTTTAAAACATTTTTATCATTAAAATCCTTAATTTAACAAAAATACACCATTTACTCAAATAAATGAATAAAACATTGTTTTTAACTTTTAAAATTCCACAAAATTTATTTTTTCACTTAGAATAATATTTCAAACCATTTCCAAACATATTTATAGCCAAAACTTATTTTTAAACCAATTTCCACCTTTTATTTCAATAAACCACCTTTAAAAATTACATACTTCTTTTAAAAATTATTAAAAGATTCAAGTGGGCAATAATTAATGTAATTATTGCATTTTCACTAAAATGAAATCATTTTCATTATTTAAAGCCCATATTCCATTTATTATCACTCCAAACAAAATAAAATAAAGCTTGGAATTTTATTTTCTCATTTTAAATTCCAAAATTCATTGTTTTTTCCAAATAAGAAATTTAATTTTTCTAATTTTAATTTAATTTACAATATTAAATTATAATTATCATAATAATTCAATATTGAAAGGTAATCTCCAAACCAGGGTTGTTACAAGGTTGCAGCCATATGAATGCAACTGCCCTCCTTCCAGTTACCGTCGCTCCATCATTTGTTGTAGCCGCTGACTATCGCACTCAGCACCTCAATCGAGCCACCGCATCCTGAACTCGCAACCCAATTACACCAAAGTAGCCTATCGACATCGTTTCTCCAACGTCGCTCCACCTCCAGTCGCATTGTACTCCTCCACGTTGCCCTCGTTCAACTATACATCGTGACTTCCTTAAATCAATCGCATCATCGAACTCTTCCAAGTCGAGAGCATGATCGCGACTTCCCCCTCACCTAAATCGACGTTTTTGCCTTTAACATTGTGGGTGGTCGTACAGGTCGCTCTTCTCCTCTGCTTTCGCACCTCAATATCACATGCATGCTCGTTACTTTTTTTCCTAAACCATAATCTATTTTTTCTTCTTTTTATTTGAGAAAAGGAATTAGGGTTAATCTGATAGGGGTTCGGACTTGTGCAAGAAGATTCGAGTAAGGAGTGTTCCAGAAACAAGGAGAAAAGGGGATGGGTTGGATTTGGGCTTTATTTACTTTGAGCCCAAGTCAATTCAATTTAAATTAAATTGCACTTCATTTGAAATTCTAATTTTTAATCCTCAAAATAAATTTCAATCTAATCTAGTATAAACTGGCTAACACCTCATTCTACAAATTACATCTTGATAATTGACAATTTTTATTAAATCCGACGCTCGCTTACTTCTATTTGATAGATCATCGTTCTATTACAAAATAAATATATTTTTCATGTATTTTAAGCATATTTAAAATTATTCACACTTTAAAATATTTTACATTGCTCAAAACATCTTATTTAATTTCAATAATTTATTTAGGAAGAGTTTATTAATTAAATTCAATTTATTAAAACAAAAACCTCTAATAAATAGAATTTAATTAACTAAAATTCATACCTTGACCTTCTTCTAATCTTTGCTCATCTATCATAGTCAACAACTTGATTCTCAATGTGGCTCTTTCCCTCAACTCCTCTTATCGTATGCTATTATTTTAAATAGATTCAGTTTACGACTCTTTATCCTTTACATGCGATAAATTTTTACGAAAATTCTCTAACCAAACAAGTCCATTCTCACACTAAGGCCACATGGAGTTCTAACATTCATCTTCAATATAGACACTACTGGTTAGTTCAACTACTTCTACCTCCTTAACCTTCATTTATTCCTTCATATCTCATATAGATATTCACACTAGGTAAAAGGTAGAAAAATATGTTATTATATAATATGAAAAGTACGAACACGTCCTTAGATAATTACCCATGTAATCATCATATACTCATACTATCAATTAAGTATAAATAATTATCTACAACACACCCATGGGGGTAGGGAATCTAAGTCTCATCTAAGGTCAAGACTGTGTCGCTTTACTCTATATTGTTCTAAACCTGCTCTGATACCAACAATGTAGCATCCTAACTCTAAGAGTACTATTGAATAATACTATCGAGTAACATGGAGAATGAGGCGATGTGGATGAAGCACACGTGAATATTTCCTTGGACTAACATTGAATATGTCTCATAATATAAAAATTACTCACCTCGATGTAAACAGTCTCGTTACAAAGCAATAAACACATTGGTGTCGGAAAATAGAACAATACACAATATATAATAATCTTAGAGAATACAGAGTTATCAAAGCAGCGAAGAAAATATAATACATCATATAAGTCTGAGTGGGATACAAAAAAGTCAAATTCCCAATAAATCTCCATACAAGATACATGCAATACATCTAATCCAATATCATATACATACACGAGTCCAAATATATAATGCACAATACATCAAGTAATACATTCTTCAACTCAACCCAATAAGTAAATCTGGTCACATCGTCCCTGGACCTAAAATTTCTTAGACTGACCCTAGTATTATATAAATAATAAACAGGTCATACTATATCTAGATTCAATGGTGAGAATATAAAGATATGTCAAGGAATAATATATACAACATAATAAGAAATCCAATCATCAAATGAATAATCAAACATCCACAACACATCAAACATCATCCATAACCCATCAAGCATCCAAACATCCATCAAACATCAAAACACATCGTACACATCACACAATATACATCAAACCTCCATCATACACATCAACACATCACACACGTCTACACATCATGTATCACACACAACATCCATCACAAACAGCACATCACAGATATTAATCGTTCACACACATTTACTTATTTTATTCTTCATTTTTAATTTCAATACTGTTATGCTATTATATATGATGTTTATTGCTACTGCCAGAAGTCGATTCTATGCTTGAACCACAATGCTTCTTAGGTGCAGAGGAAGACCCTGCTCATAAAACTTTTGTGAGCGGCGTCGCCTCCATGCTTCCTCGCCTCCTCGTTCCTTGTTCCCATCAACCTCCTCGACTCATTCTATATTTGTCCCGTTGGCCCATGCAGTAGACCGTGACCGTGCAATGAGGGGCCATGTCGTCGTAACTGCATCGGGGAGTGACCCCGTGGTCGGTTAACTAGGATGGGGCTAGCAAAAACTTCCGGGTATCACATCCTCCCTTTCTTGTAAAATCATTCTATTTTGTATGGTATCTCATAGGTATAAATGATATGGATACCGTATAGAATAGAGTTAATACTTCGTACTCCTTATTCCACTCAAAAGCGAAGATAGTCATATTCCCACTTTAAAAAAAAATAAGTAATAATATAATTTACCTCACATGTCAAGTCAAAAATCCAAGTAATATCGACCAATATGTGTGTATAATATAGATTAATCCACCGACATCCAAATATCAAATACCGGGCTCTCATTGAATTACTCAACATTATGCTTATATTGAATAAATAAATACACCTTACATGGACATTCCATAATGCCCGATGAAATATAATTATAGGCACGGCATCCTCAATTAATCAACATTAAACAAATTTATGCTTCACTTATTAAATCATCCTTGCTTAAATCACTTTTACATTCATTTTTCTTCAATTTTATTATTTTATTATTCAACACAACTGGTAATTTTACTTCATCTCGTTTGTATCAGACAAATCAACAATCATCCATTCAAATCAATGTATTATTTGTTTAATTAGTATTTCACAATATGAAGATTTTTATTTCAATATATTTTACTATATTTTTGTTTCTCTTATTATAAAGATACTTCATTTAACTTTAATCACAAAACATTTTGTAACATCCCTCTTCTGGAGGCTCAAAACTAACTCCTATGGATGTTGCAGTCATCCATAGGTGTTATTGTTGAGTGACTAAAATCAAAATCTTGAAACCATTGGCAACACAGGAACATAAGAATATGAAAAAAAATTAAACTTCAACAAAACAAAATTTCTCATTTCTTATGAATTTCAATGTAAGATTTAATTACATAATCCAAGACGTTAACCACATTCAGATCATATATACATGTACGAAATACGATAAGAGCGACATATGAAGATGTCCCCTTATAATGATCAGAGAACTAATATATATGAACTTTACAGTTCTTAGTACATCACAGCGAAAAACACAAAATAGCTCCTATATAGCTAACACTGCCCCCTACACATCTTCAGAAGCTTATTCATCCAAAAACCTGAAAGTCTCCCACTCTTAGACTGCTCAAATTAATTTTGAGTGCCCGAGAGTTTGTGGAGAAACAAAAACTTCGAGTCAGACAATAAGTCTGGTATGAATAATCCTCTACCATCTCTTGTCATAGATGGATAACTAGTGAAACACGTCGCTTAGCAGAATATGTTTTCCCCTCACTAGTATCCAAAATAAAACATGCAAATCATTTACTATGCCCCTACACCCAAAATGATTAGTCTTAATATAATATGAAATAAAGCCATAATTCATATATATATATATATATATATATATATATATATATATATATTGGATATCCATCGACCCATTATTTAGGTATCCTACCTAAAAGCAATTTATTAGATTTCCCATCTAAAATCAGTTTATTAGAGTTCCCCTTTAAAATATTATAAAATGACTATCTGTCATAATTTAATAGGACTATCCATCCCAAATCCATTCAAAATAAATATTGATTATCAATCGTACATTGTTTTATAAAAGATGGTGCGGTTATCCACCATGCACTCCATAGTTTTCCTAGGATGACTATGAACCCTTAGGTGCCAAATACCGAGGCTAACCACCTTTGTCAAAACATTCTTTAGAAATTTTATGTGAGCTATCCACCGCACATTCCATGGTTTTCCTAAGTTAACCAAGAACCCATCACTTGGCCAAAAATATCATGATCCCCATGATTATATATAAAAAAACTCATGATGCCCGTGATTATATATTTTTTCTAACCTGTTTAACCTATTCCCACTGGTAGCCCCAATTAGGTCAAATTAAATAAAAAGGCATTGATAGCCCAATGTATAATTTCGAAAGCATATTTCTGTTTGTAACCCTAAACTATGCATCGAAATCAGTAATCCCACCCCGGTGTCCCTAAGGTTTAATAACATCAAATTTATATAAGGCTCCCCCTTACATGTTCAAAGAAATTAAGTATTTTATGCTATACCCCTTTGAAGTATCCCCTGCAAATTATCAAAATTTTACATAAGGAAAATGGCTAAAAACAACCCTTTAAAACCCTTCGAATGAAGTCCCATTCGAAGGTAAATAACCCTCCTAAGTTAACCCCTTCGGAAACCTTCCTTTTGAAAGCATTAAAAAATCATACCTTTCGCAATCATTGAAGGTAACCCCTTCAAAAACCTTTCGAAATCATTGAAACTTATTACCTTTCGCAATTATTGAAAATAACCCCTTCAAAACCTTTCGAAATCAAACCTTTCGAAATCAAACCTTTCAAAATTAAACCTTTCGAAATTAAATCTTTCGAAATCAAAAGCTTTCAAAATTAAAACTTTTCAAAATCATTGAAGTTAGCCCCTTCAAAATCCTTCCAAATAAACCTTTCGAAATCAAACCTTTCGAAATTAAAACCTTTCGAAATCATTCAAAAACAACGAAGTGTTGGCGTTAAAACCAACCCTTCAAAGGCATACTTCCGACCATGTCGGAAGGTTATCCCTTCGGCTTGCCAAAATGTTTTAAAACACCTTTTTCTGAAAACATTTTAAAACGATACTCTTGAAGGTTTATGCTTTCGAATATCCCCTTCGAAACCCTTTTTGAATATATTTTTTTTGTCTTTTATAAAATGATAGAGTTGAAGGATCCCCCTTCAACTTATTCGAAAATAACTTTTTATTTCTATCCGAACGCAAAAGAAGCAACCTCCCCATCCCTTCGCCCTTTTCTTCCCTTCGGCCCCGTCTTATCTTTCGACTTTGGGCGGAAAGTAATTGTTTACCTTCCATTTTAGAAAAAGGTACCTCTCGACTTCATCGAAAGGGTAAAAGCAGGCTTGTTGGAGTCGAAGACAGGACTGGGCCCACTGAAGTGATGTTTTTATCTTGTTTGTGTAATTTTGATTTGCTGAGGAACCTTCTCTTGTACTTCCAAATAGTAAAAAGTATTCAAAAGTCAACATATTTCTTAAAACACTGTTCTTCTTCCCCGAACATTCCTCAAAGGCAATTTCCTTCTGGTTTAAATAACATGGAAACCACTTTTTTCAGTTTAGCCGTTGGGCGTAAATAATTTAATTACCTTAGTAAATCACTAAGGAAAATTTTCCAAAGATCACAAAAAATAAGATAAATCATATATTTCAGTATATTAAAATTTCAAAGCATATGAAGATTAAAACAATTTGGAAATGAACCAAAACCAAACAAAAACATGTTAATTAATCCATTAACATTTAAAACACCCATGTCTTATCCAAACAAAGGTTTAAATGGTCATATCCTAACCAAAATCACAAACATGAATTGGTTATAACCTATAACCAATCCAAACATAGAAAAACGAGATGATAAACATAATTATTCACCTCGATTAGTTGGTTGGAGAATGAGATACTTTCCTAGCTTTAATTCCTTAGCTTATTCTTCAATTTAAACTCTTGCTGGAGCTTTTTAATGGTCGGCCGAAATATATGGATGTTAAGAATGAGAAAGTGGAAGTTTATTTAGGTGGAAGAAGAGATATATACAAAATACAAAGAAATGTAGCCTCATTTCCAATTTTACCCTTTAAGAAAAATTCCTCATTCTTAATTTATTTAAGTCCTTTTATTTTAATTCATTCTTTTAGGCACAACCATTGGATTTATTAATCTCATCTCCCTACTATTCACATTATTATATTTAATTTATCCAATTAAATATCCCGAATAATCGGGGTCATTACAGACTCCCCCCCCCTTAAAGAATTTCGTCCCCAAAATTCAATAAGGACAAAACAACAAGCATATAGCCCATGCAAGCAAAGCTAGTATAACCTACCAGCAAATTCTATGTAAACCCTATATAGAACATACGATCTAAAATAGCCCAGGAAAAGTAGCCCTAATCCTATCTTCTGTCTAACAAGTATAGTCCTTCACATTGTCGCTCCACTAAACTTTCACCAACTTGATTATCTTGTTCCTTAGCCTCTTCTCATCTTTTGCCACAATACGAACTGGTTGCCTCACAAAAGTCATATCCAGTTCCACCACTAAGTCCTCCAGTGCCATCGGAGCGATAGTAGTTTTTGGATCATGAACATACTTCCTAAGATGAGAAACATGAAACACATTGTGGACCTCGGCCAAACTGCTCGGTAAATCTACATGGTATGCGAGTCTCTCAATCCTCTCAGATATAGAAAATGGTCGAACATATCACGGTGCTAGCTTCTCGGTCTTCCCAAACCGAACCACACCTTTCATCGACGATAACTTGATGAAAACTCTATCTCCAACAGAGAACCCTAGGCCCTTACACCTTTTGTCAGCATAACTCTTCTGCCTAGATTGAGCTTCCTTCATTCTTTCCCGTATCGACTCGATCTTTTCCGTCGTCTCTCTCACCAATTGTGGACCAAGGACCAACCTGTCTCCGGTTTCTAACCAACATACTATTGATTTGCACGGCCTTCCATACAAAGCTTCAAAAGGCGCCATTCCTATAGTAGTCTGATAACTTTTATTTTAGGAAAACTCCACTAAGTACAAGTGATCTTCCCAAGAACCACTGAAAATCCAGCATACAAGCCCTCAACAGATCTTCCAGTACCTTGTTGACTCTCTCTGTCTGCCCATCAGTCTGAGGATGATATGTAGTACTCATCTTGAGCTTAGTGCCTAACACACTCTACATGCTCTTCCAGAACTTGCTATTAAACAAAGCATCACTATCGGTGACGATGCTACAAGGAATTCCATGAAGTCTAACGATGTTCTTCATGAATAACTTAGCCAAAACAGGTGCCATCCTGGTTGACCTTACTGGAATGAAATGGGCACTTTTGGTCAATCTGTCCACTATGACACATATACTTTCGTAACCCTGGTTTGACCTTGGCAACCCGTCAATAAAATCCATGGATGTCGAGTCCCACTTCCAAACTGGAATATCCAAAGGTGAAGCAAACCACTCGGCTTCTGATGTTTGGTTTTTACTTGCTGACCGTTCAAACACTGTATTAACCATAAGCCAACATCCCTCTTCATTCCTTCCCAGTAGAAACTTCTCTTTATATCCTGGTACATCTTGTTCCCCCAGGATTAGTTGCAAACTTTGAACAATGACATTCCTTAAGAACTTCCTTCTTAAGGTCTCCAGCATTCGGAACACTTAACCGTTCCTTCTTTCTCAACCAATCCCTATAGTCACGAATAAAATCCTTCAAATCATCAATCTCGGTTCCATCTTGTAACCTTCTAATCCTCTTGGCTAACAATGGATCCTCTTTCTGGCTAGAAGCAATCCATTCGATTAGAACTGGACGAACTTCCAAGTAAGACATTATGGCAACGTTTCAACTAGATCCTGCAGTAGACCTCAACTGCACACTATAAGCATCCAGTGCTTCCACATCTTTCCATTCCACCAGCATAGCTAACACCACATTATGATGTTTTCTGCTAAGCACATCGGCCACCTTATTTCCTTTTCTCGACGTATACTCGATGCTAAAATCATAAGTTGCAACAAACTCCAGCCATCTTTGCTGTTTGATGTTCAGCTCCTTCTGAGAGAATAAATATCGTAGAGACTTATGATTCGTGAATAGCTCAAACATTTCTCCTAAATGATAATGTATCCACACCTTCAATCGATGATTACCAGTGCCAACTCCAAATCATGATTAGGGTATCTCACTTCATGTGGTCTAAGATGTCTAGAAGCATAGGCAATAACTTTTCCATTTTGCATTAGCAAAGTACCTAACCCAGTACCACATGCATCGGTGTAAACTACCAACCCCTGATTCCCATCGAGAACTACTAAATGAGTGCATTGGTTAACAAATGTTTCAACTTAAGGAATGCCACCTCACATTTGTCAGACCAAACAAACTTCACATCCTTCCTAGTTAGCATAGTTAAGGATGCCGCTATCCGCGAGAAATCCTTAATGAACCTTTTGTATTAACTTGCAAATCCAAGAAAGCTTCTAATCTCACTTACCATCTCTGGTCCTTTTCAATTATTAACAGCTTCAATCTTATCCATATCAACTGCTAAACCTTCCTCGTAAACTATATGGCCAAGGAACTTCACTTCCTTCTTCCAAAAATGACACTTTGAGAACTTCGCTTTCAGCTGATGTTACATTAGCGTCTCCAATGCTATTCTAAGATAATCCACATAATCCTTCTCATTCTTAGAATATACCAAAATGTCGTCAATAAAAACCAACACGAACCTATCCAAGTGCTCTCAGAAAATCCGGTTCATCAAATCCACAAAGAAAGCTAGCGCATTAGTAAGTTCGAATGGCATAACCAACCATTCGTAAGACCCATATCTGGTCCTAAACGGCGTCAAAGGAATACTATCCTCTGCCTTTCTCGGTTGATAGAAACCTATTGCGAAATCCAACTGGAAAACACTCTGGCTCCACTCAACGGATCGAATAAGTCGTCGATCCTCGGCAAAGGTTACCTATTCTTGATCGTCCTCTCGTTCATCATATGATAGTCGATACACATCCTCAACGACCCATCTGGCTTCTTTATGAATACCGCGGCCGTTCCCTAGGGCGAACTGGATATCCGGATGAAATTCTTTCCTTCCAATTCCACTAGCCACACCTTCAATTCCTTCATCTCAGTTGGTGATATCCTGCTAGGTGGTCTACTTACGGGTTCAGCTCTCGGTACGAGATCTATCCAAAACTCGCTTGCTCTTTTCAACGGAAAGCCCGAAACTGGTTCAAACACATCCGCAAACTCTCTTATTACATAGACATGCTTCAACTCTACTTCCGTTCCCATAGCACCTAATAATGCATAAGCATTTGCGCTCGAACTCCTTATTGAGAAAATGACTCGGTTATGGCTATTAGGGTGTTTCAATGATATTTTCCCTTCCTGGCAAAATATCCTAGCATTATATCTATCTAACCAATCCATACCCAATATGATCCTGAAACCCACGAAATCAAAAACATATAAACTACATGCAAACATATGACCTAACAAATCAAGTTCTAACTGGTCTTATTCCCAGAGTTGCATATCCTCCTATAGGATTCGCAATCCTTAAAGGAGTAATAAGGTATAAAGGTTCCACACATAAGCAATCAACCAAATATTGAGATATAAATGAGTGCGCTGCATCGGTATCAAATATTATCCTAACCAGAGTACTATGAATCATAAGCATACCTTCCATCACAGCTTTTCCTTTCTCAACAGCTATTGGTCTAGAGGATGATGGTTCCAACGTAAAGACCTTTCCCTTTCCAACTTTGGCAGCCTCGGGACACTTATCCTTGTAATGCCCCAACTGGCCATAGTTGTAACACTTTGCATTCGGCCTCACTGCAACTGCTCTTCCATCACCCGAGCGACACTCGTTAGAATAGTGCCCCTTCTTGTCACACTTGTAACAAACAATGTCAGCCTTGCTCGTCTTAGCTGCTACCCCTGACCGGGCACCTTCTTGAAGAACTTCTGCTTCTTACCCTGAAAATTCTAAACCCACTACAAGAAAATCTACTTTTAGTTGCAAATATTAGTAGCGTTTATTGATCAAGTGCTGCCAAAGACTCTATTTTTACTTGTCCCGCCTAAAATTTTGGTGAAAAATATTCCCAGTACCGTTCATTATTCATTTCTTTTACTTCCACTTTACAATAACTACCCTACATCGCCATCTCCTTACTCCACCTCCAAAAACCACTTTGTTGGTCTACTCCACCTCCAAAAACCACTTCATTGGTCTACTCTACTAACACACTAGAAGCCCTAAATCGTCGATCTACTGAGGCACTCAAAAACTTCACGGTAATCAATCATCGTTTATCTATCTCGCCGCAATAGACCGACTCGCCAGCAACGACGAGCAAACCCTAAATCATCATTTCTCTAGCATCGACAGGCTTCTCAATAGATGGACTCAGCCTAGGTATCAAATTTAACTTTATTTCTTATTCTTTTTCTTCTTGTATCAGTTCAATATAGCATCCACACGTTTTTATATTGGAGCAATTCGGACTTGCACGTTTATATAAGTGGAAAAAAAAGACAGCTGTAGAACTTAATTGTAAATAACTAGCAATTGAAGTTCCAAAAAGTTTTTAAAATGTGATATATTTTTGCTAACAGCTATAGAAATTGGTTTGTGTAGAAATTTTCTACAATTACTAATGCTCTTGAGTATTTATATTTAGTGTTTGTAGGTGTCCCTTGATAATTTCTTCTCCGAATAATTCTTTTTTCTAATAGTTCCATCCTTCTTATAGCCTATGAACATGGTGTTTACTGGAGTAGTTGGATTCAAATTACAAGGAAATCTAAGATATGGAATTACTGCCATAGACTTAGTTTTGACAGTTACACGGATCCTCCGGAAACACGGCGTTGTTGGAAAGTTTATCAAATTCTATGGTATGAAATTTAAATTTAAACGAGTTACTGTTCTGGTATTAATTCATGTTTTTTTGGTTGTTTTAAAAAGTTACCATGATGCCTCATTCATTGCATATACAAAAGAAGGGTCGAGTGAGCTATCTCTAGCAGCTCGTTCCACTATTGCAAACATGTCTCCTGAATATGGAGTAACAATGGGATTTTTGCCAGTCGATCATGTTACACTAAAGTACCTAAAGCTCACTGGTCAAAGTAATGAAACCGTAAGCATGCATTTATTATCACCATAAAGAACTTCTATTATAAATGATGAGATACGTACTTATTATGAATAACTATGTAGGTGCCTATGATGGAGTCCAATTTACGTGTTAATAACAAGTTTGTGGACTACAACCAGGTTATTATTTTTCAATATCAGTACAAGTTCATGGGATGGTTTTATTAGTATTGTTGTGTTAACTACCTTTTTGATGTTATTTTCAATATTAATCTCAGCCCCAAATAGAAAGGGTATATTCATCCTATTAGGAGTTGAATTTGGAGGATGTCGAACCATGCCTTTTTAGACCTAAAAGGTAACGGGTTTACCATCTTTTTTTGTCATGATTACTGCCTACATATAATCCATGCAATCAAGTATTATTTCTTTGGCTTAGGCTTCATGGCAAGATTGCCCTAAGGGAAATGAAAGCTGACTGGCTTGCTTGTTTAGACAACAAAGTAGGATTCAAGGTGCGACAACATTTTTTTTCTGTTTTATTATCATGCAAGTTTAATACTTAATGACACTGTATTATCATTTATATAATATATTCCTATGTGATTTAGGGGTTTGTTGTTCCCAAAGAAGCTTAAAGTAAATTTGTAGATTTCAACTTCCATAGGAAATATGCTCAGTTAAGATATGGCGATGTTGTCATTGCCACAATCAGTAGTTGTACTAACACTCCAAATCCTAGTGTAATGCTTGGAGCTGCATTGGTTGCAAAGGAGGCTTGTGAGCTTGGTCTTGAGGTAGAATTAGTGTGCTTTTTCTTATCATATGACATTTGGATCATCCCCTTCTAAGTGAATGTGAAAATTTAAATGTGGTTTGTAGGAAATAAAAGTTGATGATTGAACATCATGGTGTTTTTATTGTCTTCTCCATGTCTGCAAGCTTCATGGTTTTTTAATTCACATAAATGATGCTAAAATAATGCACACTTTATTGTCCTTATGTCATTTAACTAAAATAAAAAAATAAATCAGAAAAGCATACATTTTTCTCCCTTTTTAATTTTATCCCATACTATAGTATATAAACTAAACACAAAAGCGATATTTAATGGAAAAAATAGCTAATAATTGTTATGTAAGAGCTATAACACTGCTGAAATAGCCTAAGCAGAAGTATGATGAGGCATGTGCTGAATAGATAAAGGCTCATTTAATAAGTCTTTTGTGCTCCAACATATAAGGACCCAAAATAGACTTAGCAGTTAGGCAGAAACAGCGAGAATCAAAAGACTTAAACTAGATTGAAAGCATTATGAACTAAAACAACATGGCTGAGGTTAAGAGGTTAAGCTTGGTGGATCTATTGTGCAAGTCGGTTCTGAATGGTCATGGCAGAGTGAAGTAGAGAGGACTAGCATGTTCTGAATAGAACATGTGAGCCGAAACCGAACCACTCTCAATATCATGGCCTAGTATGAGCTATTCTCATGTAAAAATTAGTTTATTACCTTCCAACTCATACTGCAATTAGAATAAAAAAACTTAGACGATTATCACTCATCGGTTTGTTATCTTTTAACTCACATTTGATAGTTTTCCATTTCATGACTATGAAGCATAAACTGCAACTCATATAGATTTTCCTACTCTTGAATATTGCTTCTTCAGTTGGATTTTCAATAATCTTCACATATAGAGCATTGTTTTTCTACCTGATGTAATCACAATTTTCTTTTATATTAACATTACATTTATTCTAGCACTTTAATAACCATTTTTTTCAGTTTCTATAGGAAAATATATAAAGAATTACCTTCACAGTTGAACTGCAAACCATTATAGGTACTTACCATTTTAGGTGCATTTTTCACTGTTCTTTTTTTCTATCATGGTGAATCCTTTTTGTTATTGCACCTAGTAATGCATAATTGTTTGGATTATACTTTTTAAACCAGTAAGTACTCAAAGAACTACCCTGTTTAGTTCATATGGTTGACCAGCAAGAAGATGAATAAAAAAGCCGAACTCATGGGGATGGTAATGTTGCCTTTTACGAATAACTTGTTGCCTTGCAAAATCCATTAATAAGTCAATAAGCTCATAATTGGGGAAAATGATATGTAGGATGTATTTGTTACAAATCTGGTTTTGTACATGTTTTTGTATATTAATTATCGATTTATTAGCTAAATCCAGTGAAAACATTCAGTCTGTTAATATGTAAAATTTCACATTTTATTTTGATATTTTCACAAATTTGCTTATCCTCTCACTTGTTTTGCATCTTTGAAAATAAACTTTTATTCTTGACTCTTGGGGCAAGGAATAAATTTCATAAATCCTTTCACAACAAGGTCACTCTTTAAGAGCTCACCAGTATGTCTAGCATGTAGGATTCTATAGCTTTAAAATTATTATATATTTGTTTGCATTTTTTAACAAGTTCTAGCGTGGGATAGTTAACATGCATTTTGCATCCTGGGTATCTAACCATTGCAGCATGTCTATACTAAGAGAGGTCTTTTAGAAACAATTATAACATTTGCCTATGTAAATTAAAATCTGGAGAAACTAATGTAACTTGTGCAAGTCTGTAGGCTCATACTTAATTTTTAGAAATTTATTTTCTTTTGGAACAAATGTTCTAGCCAAATGATATTTATGTCAGTTTGCTTTCTTAGTTCCAGGTTGATGATCATGTATATGTTTTCTATTTTCTTCCTAGTGTACGAGGCATGCAGTTAGATTTTCTTGTGGCTGATAGTATTGGATAGATTCTTACCTGATTTCATGTTTTTATATATTGAGGTAATAGGTGAGATTGAGTTATGATATCAAGTTTACTCACAAAAAAATGGATTAAATGAGTTGCATATTCTTTTATTTAAAACTTAATCATATTTGCTATGTTTTGGATTATCAACCAAGTATGCATATCAACTTTTGATGGCATTATAATTTTCTACATTGAGTTAAAATGGGATTAAGTGCTGGTAGAATGATGGAATTAAAATCCCAGAAATACACAGTTGGAAGTCAAAATGATGGGATTAAGTGTTGTTTCTGACTTCGTACTGGTTTACATTGAGTTAAAATGGGATTCATAAACCAAGTATGCACAATTTGTCTTTTAAAATAAAATAGAAACAGTTGAACTAAAGGTTAAATTTGCATATATATATATATATATATCACATCTATGTAATTTGTAAACAATGAGAATGTAATTGACGAATATCAAAATCACAACAGATTCAGTTGTTGTGCACAGCAGAAGTTTGTTGAGCGATGTAAGCTCTGTCGGGGGTTTGGAAGTTTGATGGATGTGCACAACAGTTTTGATGTAGATGCTTTAGGGCAGGTTGTTGTAGTGGGAAATCTGAGTTGTTGTAGTGGGTGTTTGCAAGCTGTATTGGTGATAAAGATGGCAAGTGTATTGGTTATGAAGATGACTGTAAGTGATATGGTTGTAAGTGATATGGTGGTGGTCTTGATGACTGTTAGGAGGATGGTAGCAGTTTGATATGGATGGTAGAAGGTGGCAGAGCTTGTGTACAAGCAATGATGGCGTCAGAAGTGAGTTGTAGAGGAAAGTGGAAGCTCCGGTGAAGTGGCTCTGTTGAAATGCTTGTGGAGGAAATTATGGGAGATTGGGCTTGTTTAAGTGGTGAAATTTTGGTGGATAATGGTTTGAATAGGTTGTGGTGACTGAGTGTGGAAGATTGTAGTGATTGTTTTGGGTTGCAGGAACAAGGTTGAAGGCAGGCAATTTTTGGTTAGTGGGATATGCAGAGGAAGGTGGTAGTGATCGAATTGGCTGTGGGAAGTGAAGGCAGGTGGAGGTTGGATGTAATGGAGGAAAGTTGTATATGTACAGGTGAATGGTTGTGTATGTTGATGGTTGCAGGCTCGAGTTCTGTAGAGTGCTGTGTGGTTATTGGAGATGGATGTAACACAATTGTTTGCGTGAAGGAGTTTAGGTGGTGATGTAGTGAATGGTGTTGGCTGTGTGGTGAAGTGTGATTGATGTGGTGATGGTATTTGTAGGTTTAGTTGTGGATTTAAGTGGAGTAGGTGATGTATGATCATGATGAACGGATGTAGGGGGAGAGTGCAATTGTGATGGAAGTTGATGAAATTGTTTGTAGGTTGCTTTATTCAAGTATGATGAGTTGCTATTGAGTAGGAAGATGGTTGTAAGGGATGGAGTGTACAGGTGAAAGGAAGCTTTGTGGGTTGGAGGTGGTCGGGTGAAGGAGAATTGCAGAGAGTAATGAAGTGTTGGAAGGCTTGAAGGTTGGTGAAGCGATTTGGGTTTCCATATAGGCAACAGCGGAAGGTGCAATAGTGGGGTAGGTGACTATTATGGATTGAGATGGAATGTGCAGAAGGTTGTTGTTGGTATCAAAAGTGGAAGTGTGTGTGGAGTCTGGGGTTAGTGGTTGAAAGCAAATTGATGATTGGATGAAGTAGTAGTGTAGAAGTTTGGTATATGGCAGAGGATGGAGATTGTTTTTGGTTATGTATGCGGATTGCAGTGGGTTGTGTTCTATATCAATATATGTCAATTTCATTTTTAATGGACAGTTGATTTTTGTTGCATTGTAATCAATTTTATTCTGTTTTTGGCAATAGGTGCTATGCAAGACTCCACCCCAGGGCTGTTAATTGCAGGAAGAAAAAATGTGGTCATAGCAACCTGGTAAACAAAAACTAATTTGTTTATCTATGCCTTATTTTTATACTTGATCTGCTTTTACAGAGCAGTTGATGGTTTTAACATTTTTTTCTTCTTCTAAATATTGTTTCAGCTGAGGCCCAAGAAGAAGATCAAGTAGATGGCTGGTTCTCTATTCTAGTTGTTTTCTTTTAAATTATTGTGTGCTTTATGTTATTGAATCTTGAAGATAATTTTGCTTTTTAAAAATATTTCGTAATATGAAACTTTTTAGAAGTTGTCATTTCGGAGTATGTTAATTGAATGTTGTGTCTGATGAATAACTGATTTGAAAGACTTCCAGGTTATTAAAGTTGTGTATTTTATAGTGAATTATTTTGACGTCTTTGTTCATGTGTTTATCAAACGCTACGGAAAAAATATAATGGCAGAAAAAAACGTAACAAAAAAAATATTGCTGCGATGAAATATACAGCCTTTAAAATGATCAATCTATAATAGCGCCTATTTAGTGGCGTTTAGAAAACGCTATGGAAAAAATATGTTGAAAAAAATATCACTTTTGGTGGCGTTTAAACATGCTACAAAAAAAGATTTACGGTGGCCTTTTTTGCCGCCGCAATAAGGCACATTATAACGGCGTTTACACAAACACAACCGAAAATATTAGCGTTTTAATTGCATGTCGTATGGCGGCGTTCTCTAAAACGCCACAATAAGTTATGGTTGCGTTTTTTGTGCGCCACCAAAAGTACTTTTTGGTGTAGTGACCTCAGCTGGTTTCCCCTTATCAAAAGTATAAATCATCTCTTCATTCCGAATGGCCGTCTCAACAACAATATGACATGGATCCTGGAGGTTTGGCATGGTTGCTCTGGCAACCTTAGGATTCAACCCCCTGATAAACTTATCATTCCTTCGAATGATAGTACCCATAGTAGCATATCCGTAACGGGATAGCACATCAAACTCTATAGCATAATCAATCACTGATCTATCCCTGGGACTAAATCTACAAATTTTATTAGCAACGCTAACTCGGCAACCTCAGATAGAAATCTTTCTTCGAACCTCCTTTGAAATTCAGCCTATGTCAGGTCTTCCTCTGGCTCTCCTATGGTAATTCCGTTCCACCAAAACAATACTGCTCCCTGCAATTGCCCTGAAGCAAGTCTCCTCTTCTGCATATCCATCAAGCCAAAAATTGTGAATATCCTTTCAGTGTGCAATAGCCAGTCCTCTACTCCTACTGCATCCTCGTTTCCCAGAAAAGGCTTCCCTCCAAGACTAGCGTAATCCCTGCTTAGCTTGACATAATTATCGCCAACTGGGGCCACCGAATTAGCTCCTCCATCATTCCCCGCGGGTGCTCCAGCTTGCATCATATTCACGAAGAACCAATACATCGTCCCCATATCAACCAACGGAATCTTAGCACCAACTTTGGCATTTGTATCTAGATTTGCATTTGCCCGTCGACCCTAGTTGCTCCTAGAATTAGGTTGAACATTTCCATAAGTTGCGGTGCGTCTTCCACCTTGATTCACTCTTCCATTTCTTGCCTTCATATCTTACTTCCCTACTACCGAAAATCCCATCTTGGTAAGATACAGAAGAACAGTCTAACAGAGTGGGAATACATACTTAGGTATTTATAGCAAAGTACACATACGTTATTATAACGCTTACCCAAGCCCAACCATATTTTAGATTCATTAGATTATGCTTTAAAAATCTTTTAAGGTTTAAATTCCTTTTTAAGTACATAAACCTCGCTCTGATACCAAATTGTAACATCCCGTATCTAGAAGCTCAAAACTAATTGCTACGGATGCTGTAGCCATCCATAGGTGTTATTTTCGAGTAACAAAAATCAAAATATTGAAATTATTGGCAACACAGAAACACAAGAATATGAAAATAAAATAAAATTCAACAAAATAGAATTTCTTGTTTCTTACGAATTTCAGTTTAAGATTTAATTACATAATCCCAGACGTTCACCATGTTCAGATCACATATACATGTACAAAATACGATAAGAGCAATATATGAAGATGTCCGCTTATGATGATCGGAGGACTAATAAATATGAACTTTACAGTTCTTAGTACATCACAGTGGAAAACACAAAATATCCCTTATATAGCTAACACTGCCTCCTGCTTTTCGAAAGCTTATTCGTCCAAAAACCTAAAAGTCTCCCACTCCCAGACTACTCAAATTTGAGTACCCAAGAGTTTGTAGGTAAACACAAACTTCGAGTCAGACAATAAGTTTGGCATAAATAATCCTATATCATCTCTTATCATAGATAGATAGCTAGTAAGATGACGCCGCTTAGCGGAATGGGTTTTCCCCTCACTAGGATCCAAAATAAAACATGCAAACCATTTACTATACCCCTACACCCAAAATGATTAGTCATAAAATAATATGAAATAAAGCCATAATTCATATATATAAATATATTGGATATCCCATCCACCCATTATTTAGTTAACCTACCTAAAAGCAATTTATTATATTTCCGATCTAAAATCATTTTATTGGAGTTCCCCTCTAAAATCTTTTAAAATGACCATCTGTCATAATTTAATAGGACTATCCATTCCAAATCCATTCAAAATAAATGCAAATTATCCATCGTACATTATTTTATAAAAGATGGTGTGGATTATCCACCACACACTCTATATTTTTCCTGAGATGACTACAAACCCTTAGGTGCCATATCCTTAGGCTAACCACCTCTGGCAAAACATTCTTTACTTTAGAAATTTGATGTGGGCTATCCACCGCTCATTCCATGGTTTTCCTAGGTTAACCAAGAACCCATCACTTGGCCAAAAATATCATGATCCCCATGATTATATTTTTTCCTACCTGTTTAACCTATTCTGGTAGCCCCAATTAGGTTAAATTAAATAAAAAACACATTGATAGCCCCAATGTATAATTTAGAAAGCATATTTCTGTTTGTAACCCCAAACTATGTATCGAAATTAGTAATCCCACCTCAGTGTCCCCAAGGTTTAATAACATCAAATTTATATAAGGCTCCCTCTTACATGTTCAAACAAATTAAGTATTTTATGCTATAACCTTTTGAAGTAACCCCTTAAAATTAGCAAAATTTTAGTTAAGGAAAATGGCTAAAAACAGCCCTTTAAAACCCTTTGAATGGAGTCCCATTTGAAGGCAAATAACCCTTCGAAGTTAGCTCCTTCAGAAACCTACCGTTTGAAAGCATTACAAAATCATACCTTTCGCAATCATTGAAGTTAACCCCTTTAAAACCTTTCGAAATCAAAACCTTTCAAAATCATTGAAACTCAAAACCTTTCGCAATTATTAAAGATAAACCCTTCAAAACCTTTCGAAATCAAACCTTTCAAAATTAAACCTTTTGAAATAAATCTTCCGCAATCAAAACCTTTTGAAATAAACCTTTCGAAATCAAAACCTTTCGAAATTAAAATTTTCGAAATCATTGAAGATAGCCCGTTCAGAAACCCATTGAAATAAACCTTTCGAGATCAAACCTTTCGAAATTAAAACCTTTCGAAATCATTCTAAAACAATGCAGTGTTGGTGTTGGAACCAATCCTTCGAAAGCATACTTTTGACCATGTCGGAAGGTTAACCCTTCGGCTTGCCGAAAAGTTTTAAAACACCTTTTCGGAAAACATTTTAAAACAATACTCTCAAAGGTTTAAGTTTTCAATGATCCCCTTCGAAACCCTTCTTTAATATAAAATTTTAGTCTTTTATAAAATGATAGAGTCAGAGAACCCCCTTCAACTTATTTGAAAACAATTTTTTTATTTCTATCCGAAATCAAAAGAAGCAGCCTCCCCATCCCTTCGCCCTTTTCTTCCCTTCGGGCCAGTGCCTACCTTTCGACTTTGGGCGGAAGGTAACTGTTTACCTTTCGTTTTAGACGGAAGGTACCTCTCGACTTCATCGAAAGGGTAAGAGTGGGCTTGTTGGAGTCGAAGACAGGACTGGGCCCATTGAAGTGACGTATTTATCTTGCTTGTCTAATTTTGATTGGCTGAGGAACTTTCTCTTGTACTTTCAAATAGTAAAAAATATACAAAAGTCAACCTTTTTCTTAAAAAACTGTTCTTCTTCCCGAAACATTTCTCAAAAGCAATTTCCCTGCGGTTTTAAATAACACGGAAGCCGTTTTTTCAATTTAGAACTTGGGCGTAAATAATTTAATTAACTTAGTAAATCACTAAGGAAAAATTCTCAAAAATCACCAAAAATCTGATAAATCGTATACTTCAACATATTAAAATTTCAAAGCATATGAAGATCAAAACAATTCGAAAATTAAACAAAACCGAACAAAAACGTGTTAATTAACCCATTAACATTTAAATACCTATGTCTTATCCAAACCAAAGGTTCAAATGTTTATATCCTAACCAAAATCACAAACATGAATCGGGCATAACCCATAACCAATCCAAACACAGAAAATGAGATGATAAACATGATTATTCACCTTGATTAGTTGATTGGAGAATGAGATACTTTCCTAGCTTTAATTCCTTAGCTTATTCTTCAATTTAAACTCTTCCTGGAGCTTTTTAATGGTCGGTTGAAATATATGGGAGTTAGAATGAGAAAGTTGAAGTTTATTTAGGTGGAGGAAGAGATATATACTAAGAAATGTAGCCCCATTTTCAAGTTTACCCCTTAGGAAAAATTCCTCCTTCTTACTTTATTTAAGTCATTTTATTTTAGTTCATTCTTTTAGACGCGGCCATTGGATTTATTAATCTCATCTCCCTACTATTCACATTATTCTATTTAATTTGTCCAATTAAATATCTCGAATAATGTTAATTAAAATCCGAGGTCATTGCACATTTCTTTCATTTATTTCTTTTTAAAAAAAATAGTAACTGTTCACTCTCACATCTAATTTCAAAATCCATAATTCGAAACAATTCATTTGGTTTCAAAGAAATCTTTATCTAAACTCGTTAATAAATTTCAAAACCTCAAAAATTACTTCCATTTCTAATTTCCACTTTAATATTATTAAGTACTTCACATCAAAAGAATACTCTCATTCCATAAATATTTTCGAACTCAAAATTATAATTTCAAAATCATCATTTAAATTCCTCATTTATTTTCAAACCTCTTTAAAATATATATCATTGACAAATAATACATCAAACTCAAATTCTACTTCATGTAATGTATTCCTAGAATACTTCGGTAGTTAAACTCAAAGATATATATATATATATATATATATATATATATATATATCTTTGAGTTTAATTATCGACATTATATATATATATATATATATATATATATATATACGAGTAGGTTGGCACGTGCGATGCACGTGCGCAGAAGGGACCGGTATTTCAAAACCCATGTTGTGAAAGCAAACTGTAAGTAATAAGTATAGTTGTCGTAATTGTTTTCTCTCCTCCTTGTTCCAAGCTGGAGACCGGCATCAACAATAAGTGGATGTCGGAGTTAAAAACATTTTATAAAAGATTTTATGTTAATTAAAGCTGAGTTGTAGTAATAAAGCTGAAAATATTTTTACGTACATATATACAAATAATTATCCTAGTGCTGTAATTTATAGAAGCTATAGTTCAGTATATATTGCTCTGTCCATTATTTATTCATTATCACCAAATCTGTCATTGAGTTCAACGAAGTCGTCATCAATCAGAGCATAAATTGAAGAAGTATTGGTCCAAGGTTCAACGATATCATTAGGGAGATGTATAATATCATCTTGATCACATGGTTCATCTCCATTTTCAATACGTAAAAGAAATTGTGTGTGTGATTGATCGTCTCTTGCATGCATATTTTGTGTTACATGAATTACTTGAACATTTTCCTTAACTATGAGCATACTATTGGACTTAAATTGATGTAATAATTTGATCGTGCTCTTTTTAAAGAGTGTATTTATATTCTGCATATTATTAGGACAACATGGCTATACACCATGTGAATAACATTATTAATAATATATAGATGGTTATCATTATATTAACATAATTAACTATGTCATTTTGTATGTTACCACTGTCAATCCAGATTGTCCATCTTCATTTTATATGTTATTGATAAACATATCTTGCCTGTATAAAAAGACCAAAACATACTTCAAAATCACATCAAAGAATAATACATAAGCCTAGGATGCCCATGCTGAAATTATCTTCTCGCTTTCTACTAAATGACATTTCAGTCAATTTACTGTCGCACCATCTCCACGTTCGCCAAGATTCACTTTTTCCATAATATTTTATACTAAAGTATTAATTTGTAAATTGTTTAGAAAGTTCTCTTTGATCCAATTTAACAAAGTTACGTTCATGTTTATGTTGTTATTTTTCTTAAGAAATTGATATTTTTTGTACAAACTAACATATACATAGTAATTGAAAGAAATGACTTACACTAATATTTGCTTACCATTAGCTTATTCCATTTAACCATGTTTTTTTTGTAAAAAAAATTCCCTTGTTAACGCGTGCAAACACACTACTTAGTAAAAAGAAATAACTGCAGCTACTCAACAAATATAGACAGCACAATTGCTGTTGCCAACAGCAGCCCATAGCAAAAAAGAAAGAAACGTGCATTTTACCTTATATATCCCTGCTCATGTTGTCAACAATAACCCTCTTCTGTTGTCACTGCTGCTCGCTCTTTCTTCCTGTGTTCGACTTGTTATTTCACTTCGGTCTGTCCATTTATAGTTTAACTATATTTGCATAGCAAGTTCAAACACTACTCGAGAAGTCTAATATTTAAAAAAAGTGCTAAACTCGTACCTTTTCTTTCAAAGATATGAGCTAACAATTTAACATTCTTCCTTAAAGGATCGAGCTTGATAATATTAATTAAAAGCATTGAAATGATGGCCACCTCCCTTTAAATGATCAAGCTTAACAACAATTTAACATGTATATCAACATGATTTGGCTTTCTTTTTGACATGTAAGCGGTAAATTTGTACAACTGAAAATGATATAGCACGCAAAAATATTCATCATATTACGCAAAAAACATCCAACATCTTAATTAAGTACTCTGCCAGGAATAAAACAATATCATATCTGTTTGCACAAAATATGATTCGGTAGAAGTAAAGGCTTTTGCACCACACACTTACATTTCAAGCTTCTGTAACCATTCTCTCTTTATAAAGACTAAAAAGTTTATTCTGCCATTTTTATACCTCTACAAAATACAAACTCAACAATGTACTTAAAATTATCTTCGCTCTCAATGACCATCCTTCTTCTCCTAATTATCAAAAAAATTCTCCCAAAAATAGCAAAGAGCTGCCACCAAGTCCTCTGTCTCTTCCAATCACAGGCCACCTACACGTCCTTAAAAAGCCGCTCCACCAGGCCTTAGCCCGACTCTCAACCTGCTTTGGGCCCATGATATTCCTCCGGTTTGGGCCCATGAAAGATTAAACACGATGAGAAGTGTCTTTGAAAAAAAAACAGTAGAAATCAGTTAAGTTGGAATGTAAGAATGATAAAAACAAAAAATAAACTATTACCATAATTAATACATTCCAAATTTTCATCCAGCACCTATTTCATCAGCACCTGTTTGGCTAGCATAGCAGAGTCATCAGTTCAATTTGCTCACACCATCACTTTAGCTTGCAGCTTAATTAGTTTGCACACGGCATTTCATGCATCAATCACGTACATATAACCTGAGATGCACAGTAGCATAAGAAAAATGAGTTAATTAATTATTTTCCCTATATGATACCTCAAACAGATAGAAACACTAAGTATATATATGTTAACAGTTTAAATGGTAAAGATAATTACTCTACCAAAACAAAAGAGTAATTAGTTTGGACCATGCTGAATATTATTCGTCCATTTAAGTATTTTGTGATGTCTGACAAAACTGAAGACAAAATATCCATTTCATTTGGTGATTATAAGAGCTTGATGAAATTTTCTATGTTGCTTTAAAGAAGATATATTAATAGACCGACATGTGTCCAGACCTACCTCATATTATTCAAGTACAATTATATTATAGTAAGAAATTTTGGTGGGGAAGAAAACATCAATGCTACTAAAGTAGCTTGAGTACATAATTATATAGTATATTTTGTTGCCTAAGGTGAGTTAGACCACTTCAGGCTGTGCTCATAGTCAATGCAATTAGAATTCATGAAGTAAAGCTTAGTAGAAAAGTGGTAGATGATGACATTAAATAAAAAAAAATTCGCATGTTTCACATAGAATACATAAAGAAGCTAGGAAACAACGAAACATAAATTTTGCTTAAAGTGCTGGCATGATAAATGACAGTAATGCTCACAAACGCATACTCAGTGCTTGGTATAAGGTTGTTATATAAAATAGAAGTATGCGTTATTGAATCCGCCTTTTTACTCGGTTGGAAACATAGGAAAATGAAGAAAATAAATCTTTACAAATCGAATGGAACTAATTCTCTCCCAAACCAATATAACACAGCAGTAATTCGAACAAAAAGAATTCAAGCTAAAGGGGAAACTTTACCTAGTATCCTCAGTTGCCATACTTCAACCCAGCCGCTGTTAACAAACATAGGGCCAAGCTTTCTCCGTCAACATGTCTTAGAAATGTAAGCCTTAAAAGAAATGACAGGAAAAGTTATATTAATATTTCGGTTTCATAAGTTATAAATCCTTTAATGAAAAACAGGACTACTCTAGAGAGCAATACCTGTAGCCAATTTATCAAATCCAACTCTCCTTTGTAAGAAATGCTATGTGAAATTACATCTCTGAAATTTTGGGGCATCACGTTACGGTCCAAAAAGTCAGATTTTATTTAAATGCGCTAATAAATTACCTCTTCCACTTTGAACTCGATAATGCTTCCACCTTCAATTTTATACACCTTGAAATAAACTTTTTTTAATCATTAAACTTCAAAAATGGATTACAAATAGTAGACCTATATTTTCAACTTACATGGTAAAGAAAATCTGAAGTGATAAGCCGAAGCTTGGACCTGTAGTTTGGGACAAACATCCACAAAATTCATCCTTGCTTATCTTCTCTGTTTTCGACCGACATATTCTGCTTAATGCATCCGATAAATCCAATGTAAACTCTTGCGAACCTGTCATCCATATACAGTTATACACCATAAACAACTTAACGTGCATACAGAAATAATCAAAAATCCAATAAGCCAAAATGAACTAAAAACCTATGCATTAAGCGAATTCAGCAGGGAAGCCAAAAACACTGAGCTTAAACAATTAAATTTTGATCGACACCGTAATAAACAGATGATATACAGAAAAAGAACCAAAAATGAATGCTACATGTAAAGCTAAAACAAAATCAAATCTAAAGCTCATCAATTTATCATTCAATGTACAAATGGGTGGAAGGCATCTATTTGGAAAGAAAAAAAATCAATTTGCTCTTGCAATCACAAAAAAGGAAGTGGTTCGCAAAGGGAAAGGAGGAAACTAACGTAGAAGGCGGAATTTCTTTCTTCCTTTCAGTTTAAAAGGAAAACATAGAAATCCGTAGTATTGTTCTGTAAGCAATACCAAACTCTTTTGAAAATATATGTCGAATAAGAGGCAAAATATAACCTTTAAATTGCGAATCTAGGGCTCGAGGAGGACGGAAATCGGCATGGAATTAGGGTCCCAAGCACTGGAATTTACTGCGATTAGAACTGAACCCAAGATCTAAGGAAATGAAACAAAATCCAAAATGAAAGTCAAAACTTAAGACGGTAATAAAATCGTACCATTTCCGACTGACTGTTGTGTACCTTCTAACGATGCTTTGTTTCTCAACATCGGTGAAAGTTTAAAATCGTTGATTGTCTTCTACTTTACAATTAGGGCTTCTTATTTGAACATCTGCATTGATGAAACGAAGATCACGTACAAATCGGTTTAAAAAAAATAAGAAATAATGCCCAAAATGTACCGTGCCTGGAGGAAGCTTAGACGAAAGGCGAATACTGAGACAGTCGATCTTCCTGCAAGCCTAAGAGTATTGGCGGCGGCGGCGGATATAGCAGCATAGTGGAGGGAAAGGACCGGTCGAAGGAAAGATAGGTCGATGAAGGAGGGGCGGGTGGGCAGTTGAAGGAGGGCGCGGGGCAGCCATTTTTTACGCAAAAGGGGGAAGTGGGTTTACAGGAAAGTGGAAGACGGAGAGGAAAAGAAAAAGGGTGGAAAGGAGACGTGGGAGTAATACAGTCGGCAACGTGGGGTGGGAGTGGAAAAGGACCGAATTGACCTTGTACACGGATGTGTTGTTTTTTTGAGCGGTGGGCAATAGAGGAAGTGAATAAAAGGCTTCAGTTTGACCACTTTGACCAAGGTTTTGCTTTATAGTATAGATATATATATATCTTCAAAATTCATTTGCATTATATAACAAATACTAACTTTCAGTCAATATCTGAAATAATATGCATTAAACTTGCCATTACCTTAAAATGTCTTTTTATAAACTTCTCATCTATTAAATTCAAATGTTCATTATTTTAAAATTATAGATTTCAAACTTCATCTTATAGATACCTCTAATTACTTCTATAATCATCGGTAAGTAAAACATAGATCTTATAAATTCCTTTATTTTAACAAATCCCAGAATTCGTTATTTTCAAAATCATTTCCATTCGGAATATCCTCAAAATTATTCAACTTATAAATATTTTTTTCAAAATCATTTCTCTTTCAATTTTTTTATAAATTCAAGAACCTTAATATTAAAATAAAACATCTTCCTAGAATTCGTAATTTATTACCCAAATAATTTATTTGTTACAAATTACATTTTTTACTTCATTTGCTTCTATTTAAATCAATTTTAAGTGTTTAGTTTATTTAATATTATCATCAAAATTAACCAACATACACACAACAAATCTAAACCCAAAACATATAATACTTATCCCATCAATATCATCCAATAATAATCAGTTTCATCGAATCCAAACCACATTAAACATCGACTATCAACAAACAATCAATCACATCTAATAACTAATCATCGATTCAACCAAGCAATCAAGTAATACATGGGGTAATGCATTGAATAAAAAGAAGTAGGCATAGTTATGAGTGAGATTAACTCACCAAAATTCTATCAAAATTGTTCACCATCATGCATTTGACTTTGTGCATCACGTACTCAGCCACACAACCGGCCTCACTCAGTCCACCATTATGACACTTCTTTTATTTCATCATCTATCAGACTCGAGCTCCACCAATCTAGAGTCCACTTCTCTCCAGGTTGCAGCCATACGAACGCAGTCGACCTTTTTCAAGTTAAAGTAGCTCCATCATCGGTTGCAGCCGTTGACTGTCGCACCCAGTACCTCAATCAAGCCATAACCTCCTAAACCCCCAACCCAATCACACCAAAGTAGCCTAATCGACATCATTTCTCTAATGTCGCTCCACCTCCAATCGCAGTGCACGCCTCCAAGTTACCCTCTGTTCAATTGTTCAACGTGACTTCCCTAAATCAATCGCGTCACTGACCTCCTTCGTGTCTCGAGCTGGATCGCGTCTTTACATTGACCTGGATCAGCGTTTTCATCTTCAACGTCGTGGGCGCTCTTACAGGTTGCCCTCCTCCTCCGCTGTCGCGCCTCAATGTCATGTATGTGCTCGATTTTTTCTAAACTGTCGCCTATTTTTTCTTTTTCTTTTTCTTTTCTTGATTTGAGAAAAGGGATTAGGGTTAATTTGATAAAAGGGTTTGGACTTGTGCTAGAAGAGTCGGGCAAGGAGTGCTCCAGAAGCAATGAGAAAAGAAGACGGGTTAGATTTGGATTTGGGCCTTATTTGCTTTAAGCCCAATTTAATTCAAATTGATTTGCACTTCATTTAAATTTTTAATTTTTAGTCCCCAAAATAAGTTTCAGTCTATTCTAGTATAAACTGAAACAAAAATCCTCTATTAAATAGAATTTAATTAACAAAAATTTTATTTTAAAAATATAAATCATCTTAAATCAAATTCAAACATTTTTATTTTATTAAAATTTATTAGTTTATACGGTGTAGAAAGCAATGCTGTTGCAATTTCATTAAAATATTATTTTTCTTTCTATTCATTTTTATATTTCAGGAAAATAGTTTGTTTTTCAAAATGTTTGCATCATATGGACTCAATTACTTATTTTAATATTATATTATATCGACAATCAGAAGCTTTAATTCATTTTAAGATAAACCAAATAAACCAACCAAACCAAACCAAATATTATCCGTTTGGTTGGTTTCGGTTTAAAAAAAATATTGATCTGGTTCTGTTTATGTTTCTTGAATGGTTAATTTGGTTTACATTTTTGATTGATTTCAAATCGAACCAACCATTTTCTCACCCCTAATGCAAATGACGTTAAGATTCCTATTAAAATTTAATATTTATTTCCAGTTTAACACACACACACATATATATATATATATAGATCATGCCGCTCGGTATCACAACCAATAATAGTATCAGTACTATTTATATTGTGATTTCTATTTATGTTTACTAAAACTATATACAAAACTAAAATATAAAATTTTAGAATTATTATATACTTTTTCAACCATATTTTTATATAAATGTTTATTAGACCTGCTTAAAAACTCATAAAGAAAGGCCCTATTACAATGGATCACATTATACTAAATATACTAATTAAGAAAAACTTTATTCATTCTGCATCGAGAGAGAAAACTTTGTGTTTTTCGGTTTTTAGACACACTTAACGATTGGGTCAACTAGTACCAAATCTTTATGTCATGTCAATCAGATGTAAAAGATACTCTATGATCACTTAAAATGCAACACCTTAGGTCTTATTATTCCTTTATAATTTAATCTATCCTTTTCACTTTCCTAAACACCAAAGCAACACATCCACAATACCTTGAAAAAAGGAAAAACAACACCCTACTTTCAAAACAAAGTGGATCATCCAAGTTACCTCTACGTTTCTTTGTTCATCGTATTTACAAGGATGGCTACAAAGAATCAAATCTCCATAAAAAACAAAGTTTTTACAAGTAGAATACAATAGCCTATTATTTTTGTCTGATGATAATATATATATATATATATATATATATATATATATATATATATATATTCGTTTAAATGTATTTCTTATTGTGTTATATTATTTTTCCAAATAATTAAATAAATATTTGTTGAATAAAATAAATAACTCAGAATTCTTATCTAAACAAATATTTTATTGAAAAAATATTCTATTACAACTTCAAATAGTACAAATTTAAGCTCTCACTATATTTACACAACTTCAAATACAAGTTTTAATTACAACAAAATTTTCACTTTATAATTTTCACCTCACTACATAATTCACTCATCACTCGTATTTGATCTTCAACTCTGTTTCAGCCTGTGTCCAGCATCTGAACTATCTGCAAAAGGAACATTGACGCCATAAAATTGAAAATGAAATATTTTGCAGTGCACACTAAAATGTGTGTTTGTAAATATTGTTTGCCTCGGTTTTTTGGGTTATACGTCATCATTCTATTAATCCATTTTTGTATTTCAAATACACGAACTACATATGACATGCACAGTGTATTACTGTACACGCTACAAGGTCGTGCACATCGATATACACTTGCTTGTTAAAATTGCAGGGACAGGTGAGCACAAGGTCAAACCCATGCCAAGACTAGATTCAACTCGGGTGCAAATGAAAAAAAAACAAAAAAAACGATGGAGCGTTGGAGAGATGCATCAAGCTGCATTCGGGCATGACTACAATAACATGAAACTAGACCAGTCATCATAACCTAGGCAAACCATAGACCATCAAATGCAATCAGAAATGTACAAAAACAAATAACAACATGACAACAACTCAACATGATTCAGACATGAACACAAGGGCTGCAACCAGACCAGATTAGTATATATGGATATGGATATGCATTTAGGCATCAGAGTACAGGACCAAGTTGTAACGACCCATAAAATTTTATTAATTTTTAATTGGTTTTATAAGTTAATTTGGATTTGAGAAATTTTAATAATAATATTTTGAAGTAAAGTTTTAATATTTGGTTTGCGTTTAATTAAATATAGCAAATGGTAAATTTTCAATTAATTATATGAAGGTTTATTTATTATATAATTCTATTAAATTTGCATTCTATCAGTTCACATTTCATTTATTCTTTTTCTACCATATATTCCATTATCTCTTTCTGTTATTTGCTAATTTCTATTTGCTCATTCACGCGATCATTTAATTGAAATCAAAATTTCAACCCTTACTTCTCTTTCTTTTCAAATTTGAAACGTACTATTAAATCAAGCCATTAATTGCTTTTATTTTTTTTCCTTAAATCAACGTACAGCTCACACAATTATAAATTGCATTAAATTTTCTGATGGACCACACCATGACCGTTTATATTACATTCATTTGGAATATATTTATTTGTTTGAAATCTTTCCCTTTCTCTCTCATCTCAGTTGGGAATAAAATAAATTTCAGCGGAAACCACGTTTCAATGCTTTTAACTCTTTATAACTTTTGATAAAATTTTCTGTCCTTTTTGAAACTAAAACGTATAGTGTAACGTCCCGAAAATTTTCGACTTTCGAAAATTCAACATCGATACTCACTTTATCGACTGCCGAGAAATCGAAGGCCAAAAACCCGAAATGTTATGGTTTAAGAAAAAGAAAGACAAAGAAAAGAAAAAGGGAGAAGAAGGTAGAACATGGAGGGAAAAGAAAACAGAAAATTAGAAAATAGAATAGAAAAGAGAAAATAGAAAATTTTAAAATAGAGGGAAAAGAGAATAGAACATAAAGAAAATAGAACGGAACAGAAAACAACAGAACAACATCAGAATCTCACAATTCGCAGCGGAACAACATATAATAATAAATGAATAATCTTTAAACAAAGAACTATCAGTTATTACATTACATTTCATTTCATTATATCATATCATCAGAGTGTACAACAACAAACAGTGCAGCGGAAAAAGAAATACTATATAAGTAATACGCCATGCCATCCAGCTTGCCTCCAGCAATTCCTGAATATCCAGAATATCCTGATAAACCTAACTCTTGACTGCCCGTGTGGAAATTGGTGGACACCCAGAGTTTAGGAAGGAAAACAATAAACTCCAAGTCAGTCATGTGACTGGTGTGAGAACTCAAAACAGTTTATTTATCTTTAAAATCAAAACAGAGGAATATTTTTATTTCAATTCGCAATGCTTTTAAAAATGAGACTACCATAAGACCTCCTGCCACACACACAATGCAAACGCAGACTTGGAGAAGATTTCTCCTTATGATAGTCAAACATGCTTGATACGCATTTAAAATAACATTTCATATTATTACTAGTGCATAGTGTAGAAAATTCATTTCGAAAGTAGAATATAAATCTTAGCCAGCATAGGTACCATTATATTATGCCTACTAATAGCTACCATATTAGATGGCAGGTTCTACAACTAAAATCGTACAAGTCACGTATTGTTTCTTTGGATTTCCAACAAATGGTCAGGCCAAGGAACTTCCCATTGCCACATGAGAATGCCTCTGGAAAGACATTCCCGAGAACCAAACCGGAACTCTGCCAACACAAGGCCGGGTTATCCCTAACTGGGTAACTACTGACACGAGCACGCCATTCCCCGATCGTAAACGACCTTTCTCACGGGATCCCGAAAAACCAACAACCACAAAGTAATAAATTCGTAGTAACCACATAGGTTAAATATCTGGGCTCCATACCATGATACCACCTCTATCCAGAAGGAAACGTACATACCCTAAAGGGTGCTACCCCTCATAACCTTGCCGCATCTTTCCTGTTTTGACCATTTCCAGGGTGTGAGGCTCGACGAAGTCACGTCCACAAAAACATACTTTATATAAAAGCCATGCTTTGGGTCAACAAATGATCAACACAATGATCACTAAGATAGACGATCAAATAAACGATCCTATCACAATAATCAACACAATGATCATTTCAACATCACTCAGCATATCACATTACCAAATTGGGAATATATCGCTGATAACCTCAACTATATAACCTCTAAGCTCGTACGTCTCAGAGAAGGGTGTTAAGCTAAAAGAATAAATTCTTCGCCACCAACAGAAATATATTTGAAAGAAATCGGCTTTATATCTCAACTTGTAATGTCAGACACACAATCCATACAAGTCTGTTCCGGGATCGAACAAAACCGAAGGCACTTACAAAGAAGTCCTTGCAATCCGGATATTCACAATCCTGATCGGATTCACCATCACATATGGAGAACTCTATACCGGAGCAACTCGGTGCAGAGTAAATCGACAGGTCATCCTATCGCTCTCGCAAATACCGGGTCTTCAACACCGATCTTCAAATGCAATTATAACGACGTATCACATGTTCGGAATGGGTTATACGACCCCATGGTCCTTTCCCGGTTAACCCGAATAGTGAGCGCTTATTCAAAAATAAGTGTAGCATTCACATTCAATCAAATCACATCAATTACCCATTCAAAGGAAAATATTGATAGTCGGTTATTGAACTATCACTGGATATGCACACATCACCAGTTTCCAAATAATTTTCCAAATTATTTATTTCACAAAATATCTTCACTAGATATATAATTTCATACTTCAAAAATAAATCAATATTTATTTTTAAACAAATTCCACTTTCTTTATAAATTCCTTAGTGAATTTATAATTCCAAAATATCAATGAATATTCGATTTCAATTATTCATTTTCAATTTATCTTCAAAAAGATAAATTCTAAATATCACTTCATATTGGAAAACAATTCCATACTTATTTAATAAGTAATTCACAAATTTTATTTATTTTCAACACTTGGAAAATATTCAATATACTTCAGTCGAAATTAAGTATATATTTCATTCTTTTAAGAAAATCATTCTCTTAAACATATTTATTTGGGCCAAAACGAATGTTGCGTAAAACATCGTTACGACAACCCAAAATCACTAGTATAGGGATTCGAAATTAAAATAGATATATAAATCCTAATACTATACAAAACATTTCCTTTCGGAAATCATTTACTATAACAACAGTGTTATAGTCCACTATTTCCTTTTCATTTCTCGAAAACGTCTATTTCAACAATAAATGTTGAAATCTATGGTTTCGAATCTCAACACATTTTAAAACATTGTTCAATCGTTTTAATTCTATTTAAAACATCCAAATCCAAAACAATTTCTTTAACGTGTTATTCACTATTCAAAAACGTGAATATTCTTTGTTAACAAATTTCATCCTTTTATTCATTTTATTTCAAAGGATTATTCACAGTTCAAAAACGTGAATATAACTCCATTAATAGGTTTTAACAATTAACTTATCAAAATAAGTTGTTTGCGGATTTATAAAACAACGTTTATAAATTCCATTTCTATTTATTTACAAAAACTTCCTTTTTATAAATTCTTTTATTAACCTTTTCCAGTTTATAACTCAATTATAAACTAAAAGTTCATATTATAAGTCAAATGCTTATAAAACGATTATTTTATAAAATCGTTCTTTTAAAGACTTTCCAATTTATGAATCTTATAACTTATAAGATCCATTTATTTTACCAATCTATTCTTCAAATAATTTCACCAAATTTATAAATCTTACTATTTATAAATTTCATTTATAACTTCACAGTTTATAATTCTATAAATTTCATTCATTTATGAAATTCATTTTCACTTCATTCAAACACTTATAAAAACTCGTTTTATAATGTCAATATTTCAATTTATAAATATCTATTTATAAATCTCTTAATATAAATCAAATTATATTATTCTTTAAAACATCTTTAATTTCCTTTATAATTTCACCATTTAGATTTATAAAATAATCAAATTTTATAAATCCTATATTTTAAACTTTTCACCATAAATTCAATTTTCCCAATTTAAACCATTTTATAAAATTATTAACCCCATAATTTCAAAAATCAACCTTTAACTATATTTCTCAAAAATCATAATTTTTATAACTTTAAAAATTATAACGTTTATTTATTTAAAATGGGTCAATTCCAAAAATATTTAATATTTTCAAAGATCACTTTAAAAACCTTTTAAAATCCCAAAATCTGGGTCCAATGATGCTACACACCAAATAGTCAATCACGACTACAACGATATCATATATCAATATGAAAATCCATCAAATATCAAAATATCTGAAATCAAATAAAAACTGTTGAGGAATCCAGTTGGATCCCTCCAACCTGTTTTCCTGCATCCAAAAACATTAGCACAATACCAATTTCGCTCCAGTACGAAATTATCGCGGTATATGTTCTTATTAAATATTATCCGCTTAATAACGGCGCAATAGGGTCTCATCCGCTAAACAAATAAATGCGGGAAATCAACAACTGCAATATATACATATGCCAATATATATATATATTGATATTATATATAATACCAATTTCACTGTTTATGAAATATTCGCGGTATATGTTTTTAATAAATAACATCCGCTTAATAACGGCGCATAATGTCTATTTTAACAATCAATAGATATCAATCAACATTCAAACATGCATTCAAATATTTTAAATCTAACTATTTAAAATAAAATCGAAACTGATTCGATTGAGTGAGAAGTTCTCACCTTGATTTTAATTTCCGTTTCAGCTTTTATTTCGAATAAAATTAAACGGACATTTAATTTTACCCAAAATTCTCACTAACTCCAAACGACTCCAAACCAACTCCATCGCGTAGTGCTCGTCCATACGATTCCAACGCAACTGGTTTCGCGCGTTTTCGATCTCGTATGAAAAAGTTATGAATTATTGAAGTTTGTACACGATTTATATATAACTATTACAACATAATCTAATTAATTTTAAACCTCAACCATTCACAGCCCTTAGATCCACATCTCCCTGCATCTCCACCGTCCCTTTCTTTCTCTCCTCTTCAGTATGCGTGCGTCCCCCCCTCTTAATAGCCGAACCCATTTAGAAAACTAGGGTTAGCATTTGCATCCACATCACTCGACGAAACTCGATCAAACTACCACCATCGCGAAGCTCTCGACAAGAGCCATACTCGGCCCCAAGCTAGTGAAGCTCGGCCACCCCTGTAGCACGCAGTTCGAGGCCGAACTCCAGGCCTTTGAGCCCAATTTGCCGCCAATCCGAAGCTCCAAACACGATCATGACCGTTGGATAGATGGATCTTGGCATGCTCTTCAATCTTCTAGTTGAAACCTAAGGCTAATTGTCGACGGATGAGGAGATAATCGAGGTGGAAGTTGGGTGTTTTCTGGCCATTCATTGGGGTGAACGGCGGCTAGGGTTTGATTAGGTTTTTATTTTTATTTTTTTTTAAATTATGAAGAGGTGGGTGCTATTTATAAAGAAAAATCGAACACTATTCATCCCGGAAATTCCGAACTCCGATTTACGCGCCGAAACTGACTTACCTAGGGTTTATCCCGCGTTCTGGACACAATGGAACAGGTTTCGGAAGCTAATTCGGAAGTATGTGCGAGTTATGGCTGTAAACGCTCAATTTGAATTAAACCGATTTAAGCGATTTTCTAGGCGTTTTAATTTGTACAGGACAAACGGTAAATCCAATTGACTTGAAATTTGAAACCTTACAATAATATCACATTACGGATCCGATGAAACTGGTTTCGTCGAAATCCGAGACTTTTTGAAAAATGGCTATTTTGACTCGCCAAATTTAAATTAAAAATAATTCGATGCGTTTCGAGCTGCCACGATCAAACGGTAACTCCGATTGACACGAAATTTGAAATCCGGTAATAACTAACTATTACGGATCCAATGGAACTGGTTTCGTTCAATTCTGAGACTGTTCAAAAATTGACTATTTTCACTAGTCGATTTAAATATTAAAATATTCAATTTTCACAAATTAACTCTTAATTCGATTTTAAAAGTTCTAAAATATCATTCTAACTTCAATATGATATAATAAAATTTTACAAATCATTTTCAATCATTTTTAACTATATTTTCAATTATTTCCATAATTTAACGTATTAAATTATCGATTTAATAATCCAATTAAATCCAATAATTCAAATAAAAATTTATTTGACTTATAAATTCACTTATTAATATTTAAAATTAATTAAATATTCAAATTTTAATTAATAAAAATTCTGGGTCGTTACAATCTTCCCCCCTTAAAAGAATTTCGTCCTCGGAATTAACTAGTAAGAAAAATTACAGAATTTATTTACTTTCCAAAATCCATAATTAAACTTCTTACAATACTTTACTAAGTTTTGAAATCATACTTAGTTATCTTTTCAAAAACAACTACTATTGTTTAACTTTCAATTCCAAAATCAAAGTTAAAGTTTTCAAAATTTTTCAATTTTCTCAAATTTTTCTAACGCCTTAAATTTTCGGAAAAATTCGCCATAGTCTCCTTTGCGCGGCTCGATCCGAAAAAAAAATGACAGTATATATATCACAAATATACATCTCATCAAGTAATGAGGCATCCCGCAGGGAAAAATTTGTAAAAGTACGGTATGTAATCCGAGATATGTACCTTATATTTTATTAGCGAGCATATACAGCTAATATAGCGCAAAAGCGAGCTCCAAATGCGAAGCAAACGCGATCCGCACCTACTAAACACTCAACAAACAACATGAGAATCATGCATACATGTAAATAATCTCAATATACAACATATAGCAACATAATGACTATATATGCCAACATAGTAATGCAGTAAAAGCAACAAATGCAATATATATTCAACCATCAACCAACTAACATCCATAACCAATATATATTCATTCATATTCTCATTAATATTCAATGAATTAGGTTTTCAATTTAATCACCTTTGATTCATATATAGTGGATGATCTTTCTAACATTCATTTTCAATTAGTTTATATTCACTAATTCATATTCAAGTTGGTTCACTTCCAAATCAAATTCAATTCCATTCAAATTTTATTTGCTTCTAATTTGAATTCCAATTACTTTAGCTTTCAATTTTATTAAATCAATTTCATTAACACTAAATGAATTTTATACAATCAACTAACAATCATATAACAACCAATGTATATTTATTTCAACCAAATTCCTTTGCTTATCAATTGGTTTGATTAAATTGATTTCCATTCCAATTTATTCAACTTTCAATAACATTAGATTTCAATGAATTAACACTTATATTCATTTTTTTCATATCAACTTAATTCACATTTAATTGATTAATATTCAATCCATTCATTCAATTCAATTTCAAAAGTTGAATTTCATTTCATAACTTAAGTTCATATCTATCACTTGGTTTTACTTAACTTAAATTCATTTTTATTTACTACTCATATTCATAAATATATTCATATAGTTTCACTTCTTATATATAAGTTTATTTCACAATTGTAAATCACTTTAATTATAATTTAATTCTTATAATTCTTTTCACTTATACAATTATTCTTTTATTTAGATTATTCAAACAACTAAACAATCAACTTATATACACTTAAATAATTCTGAAAAATTATTCCTTTATATATAAAATATACTCAAGGTAAAATTATTTCATTTACCCAATTTTAAAACAATACTGTGTCGATTTATCTTGTTTAAGAGTTTAGAAACTCCTATCTACGATAGTTAGCTAGACTACATCGACTGGAATCTATAAACAATCAACCGATAAGTCAACACAATATAAAACAATTTTTATTCACTAACAAATACGCTCTCATAACTATTATTACACTCAAATTCATTCTAGAGTAGTACTGACTCTATCTCTAATGAATTATACCCAACAGAACCATGGTTGTCGCTTAACCATAAGCTCTGATACCAAATGTAACGTCCCGAAAATTTTCGACTTTCGAAAATTCAACATCGATACTCACTTTATCGACTGGCGAGAAATCGAAGGCCAAAAACCTGAAATGTTATGCTTTAAGAAAAATAAAGACAAAGAAAAGAAAAAGAGAGAAGAAGGTAGAACATGGAGGGAAAAGAAAACAGAAAATTAGAAAATAGAATAGAAAAGAGAAAATAGAAAATTTTAAAATAGAGGGAAAAGAGAATAGAACATAAAGAAAATAGAACGGAACAGAAAAAAACAGAACAACATCAGAATCTCACAATTCGCAGCGGAACAACATATAATAATAAATGAATAATCTTTAAACAAAGAACTATCAGTTATTACATTACATTTCATTTCATTACATCATATCATCAGAGTGTACAACAACAAACAGTGCAGCGGAAAAAAAAATACTATATAAGTAATACGCCATGCCATCCAGCTTGCCTCCAGCAATTCCTGAATATCCAGAATATCCTGATAAACCTAACTCTTGACTGCCCGTGTGGAAATTGGTGGGCACCCAGAGTTTAGGAAGGAAAACAATAAACTCCAAGTCAGTCATGTGACTGGTGTGAGAACTCAAAACAGTTTATTTATCTTTAAAATCAAAACAGAGGAATATTTTTATTTCAATTCGCAATGCTTTTAAAAACGAGACTACCATAAGACCTCCTGCCACACACACAATGCAAACGCAAACTTGGAGAAGATTTCTCCTTATGATAGTCAAACATGCTTGATACACATTTAAAATAACATTTCATATTATTACTAGTGCATAGTTTAGAAAATTCATTTCGAAAGTAGAATATAAATCTTAGCCAGCATATGTACCATTATATTATGCCTACTAATAGCTACCATATTAGATGGCAGGTTCTACAACTAAAACCGTACAAGTCACGTATTGTTTCTTTGGATTTCCAACAAATGGTCAGGCCAAGGAACTTCCCATTTCCACATGAGAATGCCTCTGGAAAGACATTCCCGAGAACCAAACCGGAACTCTGCCAACACAAGGCCGGGTTACCCCTAACTGGGTAACTACTGACACGAGCACGCCATTCCCCGATCGTAAACGACCTTTCTCACGGGATCCTGAAAAACCAACAACCACAAAGTAATAAATTCGTAGTAACCACATAGGTTAAATATCTGGGCTCCATACCATGATACCACCTCTATCCAGAAGGAAACGTAAATACCCTAAAGGGTGCTACCCCTCATAACCTTGCCGCATCTTTCCTGTTTTGACCATTTCCGGGGTGTGAGGCTCGACGAAGTCACGTCCACAAAAACATACTTTATACAAAAGCCATGCTTTGGGTCAACAAATGATCAACACAATGATCACTAAGATAGACGATCAAATAAACGATCCTATCACAATATTCAACACAATGATCATTTCAGCATCACTCAGCATATCACATTACCAAATTGGGAATATATCGCTGATAACCTCAACTATATAACCTCTGAGCTCGTACGTCTCAGAGAAGGGTGTTAAGCTAAAAGAATAAATTCTTCGCCACCAACAGAAATATATTTGAAAGAAATCGGCTTTATATCTCAACTTGTAATGTCAGACACACAATCCATACAAGTCTGTTCCGGGATCGAACAAAACCGAAGGCACTTACAAAGAAGTCCTTGCAATCCGGATATTCACAATCCTGATCGGATTCACCATCACATATGGAGAACTCTATACCGGAGCAACTCGCTGCAGAGTAAATCGACAGGTCATCCTATCGCTCTCGCAAATACCGGGTCTTCAACATCGATCTTCAAATGCAATTATAACGACGTATCACATATTCGGAATGGGTTATACGACCCCATGGTCCTTTCCCGGTTAACCCGAATAGTGAGCGCTTATTCAAAAATAAGTGTAGCATTCACATTCAATCAAATCACATCAATTACCCATTCAAAGGGAAATATTGATAGTCGGTTATTGAACTATCACTGGATATGCACACATCACCAGTTTCCAAATAATTTTCCAAATTATTTATTTCACAAAATATCTTCACTAGATATATAATTTCATACTTCAAAAATAAATCAATATTTATTTTTAAACAAATTCCACTTTCTTTATAAATTCCTTAGTGAATTTATAATTCCAAAATATCAATGAATATTCGATTTCAATTATTCATTTTCAATTTATCTTCAAAAAGATAAATTCTAAATATCACTTCATATTGGAAAACAATTCCATACTTATTTAATAAGTAATTCACAAAGTTTATTTATTTTCAACACTTGGAAAATATTCAATATACTTCAATCGAAATTAAGTATATATTTCATTCTTTTAAGAAAATCATTCTCTTAAACATATTTATTTGGGCCAAAACGAATGTTGCGTAAAACATCATTACGACAACCCAAAATCACTAGTATAGGGATTCGAAATTAAAATAGATATATAAATCCCAATACTATACAAAACATTTCCTTTTGGAAATCATTTACTATAACAACAGTGTTATAGTCCACTATTTCCTTTTCATTTCTCGAAAACGTCTATTTCAACAATAAATGTTGAAATCTATGGTTTCGAATCTCAACACATTTTAAAACATTGTTCAATCGTTTTAATTCTATTTAAAACATCCAAATCCAAAACAATTTCTTTAACGTGTTATTCACTATTCAAAAACGTGAATATTCTTTGTTAACAAATTTCATCCTTTTATTCATTTTATTTCAAAGGATTATTCACAGTTCAAAAACGTGAATATAACTCCATTAATAGGTTTTAACAATTAACTTATCAAAATAAGTTGTTTGTGGATTTATAAAACAACGTTTATAAATTCCATTTCTATTTATTTACAAAAACTTCCTTTTTATAAATTCTTTTATTAACCTTTTCCAGTTTATAACTCAATTATAAACTAAAAGTTCATATTATAAGTCAAATGCTTATAAAACGATTATTTTATAAAATCGTTCTTTTAAAGACTTTCCAATTTATGAATCTTATAACTTATAAGATCCATTTATTTTACCAATCTATTCTTCAAATAATTTCACCAAATTTATAAATCTTACTATTTATAAATTTCATTTATAACTTCACAGTTTATAATTCTATAAATTTCATTCATTTATGAAATTCATTTTCACTTCATTCAAACACTTATAAAAACTCGTTTTATAATGTCAATATTTCAATTTATAAATATCTATTTATAAATCTCTTAATATAAATCAAATTATATTATTCTTTAAAACATCTTTAATTTCCTTTATAATTTCACCATTTAGATTTATAAAATAATCAAATTTTATAAATCCTATATTTTAAACTTTTCACCATAAATTCAATTTTCCCAATTTAAACCATTTTATAAAATTATTAACCCCATAATTTCAAAAATCAACCTTTAACTATATTTCTCAAAAATCATAATTTTTATAACTTTAAAAATTATAACGTTTATTTATTTAAAATGGGTCAATTCCAAAAATATTTAATATTTTCAAAGATCACTTTAAAAACCTTTTAAAATCCCAAAATCTGGGTCCAATGATGCTACACACCAAATAGTCAATCACGACTACAACGATATCATATATCAATATGAAAATCCATCAAATATCAAAATATCTGAAATCAAATAAAAACTGTTGAGGAATCCAGTTGGATCCCTCCAACCTGTTTTCCTGCATCCAAAAACATTAGCACAATACCAATTTCGCTCCAGTACGAAATTATCGCGGTATATGTTCTTATTAAATATTATCCGCTTAATAACGGCGCAATAGGGTCTCATCCGCTAAACAAATAAATGCGGGAAATCAACAACTGCAATATATACATATGCCAATATATATATATATTGATATTATATATAATACCAATTTCACTGTTTATGAAATATTCGCGGTATATGTTTTTAATAAATAACATCCGCTTAATAACGGCGCATAATGTCTATTTTAACAATCAATAGATATCAATCAACATTCAAACATGCATTCAAATATTTTAAATCTAACTATTTAAAATAAAATCGAAACTGATTCGATTGAGTGAGAAGTTCTCACCTTGATTTTAATTTCCGTTTCAGCTTTTATTTCGAATAAAATTAAACGGACGTTTAATTTTACCCAAAATTCTCACTAAATCCAAACGACTCCAAACCAACTCCATCGCGTAGTGCTCGTCCATACGATTCCAACGCAACTGGTTTCGCGCGTTTTCGACCTCGTATGAAAAAGTTATGAATTATTGAAGTTTGTACACGATTTATATATAACTATTACAACATAATCTAATTAATTTTAAACCTCAACCATTCACAGCCCTTAGATCCACATCTCCCTGCATCTCCACCGTCCCTTTCTTTCTCTCCTCTTCAGTATGCGTGCGTCCCCCCTCCTAATAGCCGAACCCATTTAGAAAACTAGGGTTAGCATTTGCATCCACATCACTCGACGAAACTCGATCAAACTACCACCATCGCGAAGCTCTCGACAAGAGCCATACTCGGCCCCAAGCTAGTGAAGCTCGGCCACCCCTATAGCACGCAGTTCGAGGCCGAACTCTAGGCCTTTGACCCCAATTTGCCGCCAATGCGAAGCTCCAAACACGATCATGACCGTTGGATAGATGGATCTTGGCATGCTCTTCAATCTTCTAGTTGAAACCTAAGGCTAATTGTCGACGGATGAGGAGATAATCGAGGTGGAAGTTGGGTGTTTTCTGGCCATTCATTGGGGTGAACGGCGGCTAGGGTTTGATTAGGTTTTTATTTTTATTTTTTTTTAAATTATGAAGAGGTGGGTGCTATTTATAAAGAAAAATCGAACACTATTCATCCCGGAAATTCCGAACTCCGATTTACGCGCCGAAACTGACGTATCTAGGGTTTATCCCGCGTTCCGGACACAATGGAACAGGTTTCGGAAGCTAATTCGGAAGTATGTGCGAGTTATGGCTGTAAACGCTCAATTTGAATTAAACCGATTTAAGCGATTTTCTAGGCGTTTTAATTTGTACAGGACAAACGGTAAATCCAATTGACTTGAAATTTGAAACCTTACAATAATATCACATTACGGATCCGATGAAACTGGTTTCGTCGAAATCCGAGACTTTTTGAAAAATGGCTATTTTGACTCGCCAAATTTAAATTAAAAATAATTCGCTGCGTTTCGAGCTGTCACGATCAAACGGTAACTCCGATTGACACGAAATTTGAAATCCGATAATAACTAACTATTACGGATCCAATGGAACTGGTTTTGTTCAATTCTGAGACTGTTCAAAAGTTGACTATTTTCACTAGTCGATTTAAATATTAAAATATTCAATTTTCACAAATTAACTCTTAATTCGATTTTAAAAGTTCTAAAATATCATTCTAACTTCAATATGATATAATAAAATTTTACAAATCATTTTCAATCATTTTTAACTATATTTTCAATTATTTCCATAATTTAACGTATTAAATTATCGATTTAATAATCCAATTAAATCCAATAATTCAAATAAAAATTTATTTGACTTATAAATTCACTTATTAATATTTAAAATTAATTAAATATTCAAATTTTAATTAATAAAAATTCTGGGTCGTTACATATAGGGATATACGTTTCTCATTTATTAATTTCTAAATCGTCCTGTTGTCCTTTTCATGTATGTTATATTTATTTATATTTTAACATTTTCTATTTATTTCACTCATTTCCCTACATGTTTCTATTTATTTGCTGATTTGTTGCATACGTTTCGTTTTGGGAAAAAGCTGTTCATTCCTATTTATTTCATTTCTCACATTTATTTCATATTTTACTGAAATTCGACCATTGCCACGTCATACCATTTTGGAAGTATGAATGTACAAAACATGCATACGTATTATATTCATTTAATTGGAACGGTCACTTTAATTTTTGACTTTAAAATTCCATTTTCTTCACTACAGCTGGAAAGTTATAAAACATTCAAAAAAATTTAAAAGCTCACCTTAAATTGTGCAAAGCGTTTTCCTCTGCCTTTATAACTTTGGGTCATGCCAGCTGTTACTTTTTTTTCCATCAATTCAAAATTATTATTTATCATTCCATTTTTGGGTCACTTCATTCTCCTTTATCAACTTCCATATATTTATTTCCCTAGTCACTTTAAAACATTTTATAATAATAATTAATATATAGCCGTTTCATTTTAAAGCTTTTCATACGTTTTATATATGTCAAAAAAAGATGTGAATGGATATTTACCTGAGGCCCACACCGTTTTGAATTATACTTTTTTGTTTGTATTCATTAATTCTTTTACGGCTCATTTTATTTCACCTTTATAAGCCCTTTTTTTGGGTAAAGCAAGGATCTACTGTCACTTTCTTCTCCTCAATTTTTCTTTCTCCACCCTTTCTCTTCTTTCACACTCTTACACGTTATCAAATAAATAAAGTATATATTTATAATCAAGCTTTCATCTTCCCAGATCCAATTCATGTTGTTGAAAACTTTTGCATCCACTTCCCCTGTTTCAACCCGAAGGACGTGCAAACCATCCTTCTTTCCTGATGCCATCTCCAACCTTTTGTTCCTCCTCCTCTTCTTCTAGTGCAGCAGGTGAGTAATATATAAGTTAGAACTATATATATATATATATATATATATATATATTTTTCAACTATTTACAATTAATATAAGGCATATCTATATGAAAGTATTATATAATTTTCTATGTTCAAAGATATATTTTCTTTGTATGTTTTAAACTGAACTTTGTTCGTATATATATATTTCATATGGGACAGAGAATATATATGTACATGTTTTGTATTATAATAGTATATAAGTTGATATTATATGTTGTTTTAAGTATTATATAGATTACTGTATTTCATTTGCAGTAATATATATAGGGATGAAGTACTGTTTATTTGAGATTCAATTGTTTATATCCTACTTACTTACAAATTTTAATAGTATACATATCATTTTATATTATTCGTTTATGCATAAGTTTACAACTGTGTATACGTGTAATTTTATACTTTAGCCATAAAATTTCTAAGTATATATACTTTGGTTTGTAGTGATTTATAGTATTGATTCTTATAAAATATATACGTATGTGGTTTACAAAGTCTTGGGATTTAACAGTTCTGCTACATATGTTATATTAATTTATGTAAAATAATAAAACTGTTATGTTAGCGTTTGAAGCTTTCTTTGTTACAGTAATATATAAAGTTATTTTGAAAAGTGGTTTCATCATTTTTCTTTAAACTTGTATATGTTTATGTATATTTCTATATAAAAGTTGCAGCATTTATTTCAAATTTTATTATATTTGATTTTAATACATGTGTTTAATACAAACCAATGATTTTTCTTACATACGTATTTTGTTTTGATATTTGACTTAAAAAGAAGTATTAATTTAATAAGAAAATAATAATGTTATAGTTTCAATTTATGTTAATCTGATTTGGATTTGTTCTCGTAAAATTCTGTTGTCAGCTCTATCCATCGAATTCTTGCCAATCCTGCTTTGCTTTGAAACTTGTGCTTGGATTCATAATTTATCCCACTTCGTTCATCTCTAGCCTCGAAAGGTGAGCAATCTCTCACGATTAACGTTCTTTTATTTATTAAATTTGATTTCAATTGAAACGACAATTGAAATATGAGGCACTAGTTATTTAAATTATTATATATGTTATTATCTATAACTGTTCACTTATGGGATATGACACCATATCCTATTGTTTATATTTATTTTGATGATATATGCCTGTTGTTATTATTATTTTCATATCTGTTATCACTCTGCAAGTTCCCTGTTAGCATAGAAATCATTATGGGTTGAAATGATACATACCCAAACGGACTTTAGAATAGGAGAAAATCGTTATGGGTTGAAATGATAAACCCAAGCGATTTTCATTTAATTGAATTTGGGATTACGGGTTGAAATGATATCCACCCGTATATATTTAGTGTACGGGTTGAAATGATAAATATCCGTAGCACTTGACTATATGATAGGAAATATATACAGACACCGTTGGTCCATATAAATATTTTGAAAATAAATTTCTACAGTTGAAAAGAAATATATGGGATTTAATAAATATTGGTTCTTAAAATATTATATATACAAATGGAAATTATATATATAGATTTAATAATAATATTATTGAGATTGATTTAATCCATATAATATGTTTGAGTATTATTTAAGATTTATATTTCAAAATTTACCGTTGTAAAAAGTTTAATAATTAAGATTGGGAGATAAATTTGGGTTTATTAAAAATGGTATTTAAATAAGGATTTATTTAATTAAATCGATTTGAAATTATTGAATGGAAAATTTAAAGGTATGATTTTGTAACTGGATTTTTGGATTTAAGCGATTTAATGAATATTTCACGTTTAATAAAATTAAAGAAAATATTGAATAAAATATAATTTAAGGTTACTTAAATGATATTGAATCTAATAAGGGAGTATTTCAAGACTAAATAACAATGAGGTTAAATCGAGATCTATATGAAACTGTTATATAGAACATTTAATATTAAAGCCTTGAACTATATTGGAATTTAAATGGTTTATGTTGAGATTCGGATCTGTATTTGAAATCAACGTAGTTGAATTTGTTATTTAGCAACTAAATTGAATTAAAGTGAAATTTAGGTTGAACCAAATTTGAATTTATTATTTAGCAACTAAATTGAATAAAAATTTAGTTTGAACATTAAGTACATAAAGTTTTGAAATATATTGGAATATAAAGGGGTATTTTTGTGATTACAAATCCGAATTTGAGATCGATAAATTGAAGTGTTTATTTTAGGAATTGAGTTGAATTTAAATTGATAAATTGAGATTGAATTTAATTTGAATGGGAAGGTCGGGTTGATGTTGAAACGATTTGTTAAGTTGAGGGAATTGAAAATACTTTATTGTATAAATTATTTAATATATATAAATACTATTTTGGGAAATATAGAGATATTTGAAGTGAAAATGATATTTGGTTTTGAAGTATAAATTAAGTTGAAATGACCACAGTGTTATAGTGTATATTTCTACCTTGTAGATAGTTCCATGGACCCTTAGAGGATGGTTATCCCAAACATCCTTTAAGTTATTTGTATTTCAGTTGATATTTCACTTGAGTTGGATTTATTGATATAAGAATGTTAATCCTGACTCGAGTGTTTTGTGTTTTGCTTTACGCTCGGGTAAGACTGAGTGATACAACATTAGAGACTCACCTTTGGAGTTTGGAGTTTCATTTGGAGATCCAACTATCGATTCAGATTCCAGCCTTTCCAGTTGATTGGTTCAGAGAAGTCATCGGTTGCTTTGGAGACTTCACTGCATTGGAACTATTCGGTTGAATTTTATTTCTAACTCTGATGTATATAGTAGCTTCATGAACTACTATTCTTTATCTATTCCGCTGCATTATATTACTCTGTGATCTGTGATTGATTTATTTATTGTATATTTTAAGTTTTGCCAATTTTAATTAACAATTCGGCATTTTGAATTATTCAAGTCGGATATGTATGGTTTTATTGCCGATTTGAATGGTCCAAATAGCGGGTCGTTACAGTTGGTATCAAAGCTTTGGCTCTAGGCAAAACTTAGCATATATGGTAAATTTATTTACAGAATCACTTTCGTTCGAGTTGAATCTCTTCCTTTTGACTCGATTTCCTTTGAATTTTGGAAAGTCCCTCGGTTCCGAAATTCATTCTTGTCTCTTTCTATTTATATTCATTTGATTCTTGGAGTATCTCATAACTCCACTGAATGTTTTGTAAAGGGGGTGAAAACTCCTTTACAATTGGCATTGATTCACCGAAGATATCTGTATCCTCGATGTTGGGTGTATTCTCACCACCGGACCAAGGCACGACCGAACCAAGGCACAACCAAGGCACAACCAAGGCACTACCGAACCAAATCACGCTCCTTCCGCTACCGGACCAGATCACGCTCCACTCACTACCGGACCAATCCACTCTCCACTCACCACCGGACCAATGCTACCGAATCGAAACAAAGAAGGCACCATCGAACCAAAGAAAAGAAGGCACCACCGGACCAAAGAAAAGAAGGCACCACCGGACCAAAGTGAGGAAGGCACCACCGAACCAAAGCGAGGATGGCACTACCGAACCAAGACATTACCGGACCGATCCATGCTCTACTCACCACCGGACCGAAACATTACCGAACCAACATTGCCAGGTCGGATCACGTCAGCCCAGGCCCACCAGCAGCTATATACATCCAAGACGCCTACCCCCAGCCTCACTCTATAAATAGAGGAGTAGGGGTACAACAATGGGGGACGGTTTTGGGAGCTCAAGCACGGATAAAACTTTCAAACAACTTTCATACACTTGTGATAAAAGCTTTGTACTTGTAATCTGAACAGTGAAAGAGAATAACATATAAAGTGGACGTAGGCACATTCTGGCTGAACCACTATAAATCTGTGTGTCTTTTACTGTTTAGTCCCTCCTTTTTACATATTTGCATGAATCACCCAAATCACTAAGAACAACATAAAATCAACTAATTGGTACGACTTGGAGGTGTCTGCCCATTTTTCATGCAAACATTTTTGGTGCTTTCACTGAGAACGGGAGCTCGAAGCTTCAGCTTCTCCTACTTAACCTTCTTCCTAACAGCATCGCTCATTGCTCAGAAAACATGCCTCTCAGGCAGAAGAAAGATGTTAACAAAGGAAAGAACGTCACAACTAGCAGTATTCCAGATCCAGTGATCCCAGATCAAGAGAATCGTCCCGTTCCAACAGCAGTACCAAATGAAAATCAGGCAAATCCGACAGCCCCTGCCACAGAACAGCCAGCAACAATTACTAGGGCAGATCTAGACAGGGTTATGGCTGAAGTGGCTAACCGCTTCACATCCCAACAGGAAGCATTGGTAGACCAACTCATGTCACGCTTAAGGGATGTTGAAGAATCCAACCGCAACACTGAATCATGGGATGAGTCCCATTCTGGAGGATCTCGGAGGCGACAAAGATCTTTCTTCTTCGAAGAAGCTAACAACAGAAACAGCAATGGTAGGAGCCGAGCCCGAACTCAGCCCAAACTCCGACCCGAGGAAACGCTTGGAACCGAACCCAGCGGGGGAGGTACTAGGCGAGGGTCGGCTGTAGCTGAGCCTGTCATGCTACCTAGCCATGGAAACACCAATGAACGGGGCCGAGCTAGAGTCCAGCCCGATGTTGGACCCGAGAAAGTGCTCGGAACAGAACCCAACAGGGGAAGATCAAGGCAAGGGCCAACTGGAGCTGACCCTAGCATGCTCCCAGAAGACCAGAGACAGCCACTGGAAAATATCAGGAGTGATAGACGATACCATCCTTACAGGTCATCTGGACGGAATCAATCTCGCAGAGAAGAACCAAACTCATTTCTATCTGCTCCAAATTCTGATGAAAGGATGGCGCGATTGTTTAGAGAATGCGTCCAACGGGATCAAAGAGATCGAGGGATAGGCGCTAGGGTAACCAGCCCTTTCACCCGTAATATCGAAATTTCCATCATCCTCCGAGAATGGAAAATGCCAACAATGGAACCTTACAAGGGAATCTCTTACCCCGTTGTACACTTGCAGAGATACACACAGTATATGCTCATGAGCGGAGCCACAGAAGGAGTATTGTGCAAATGCTTGCCACTATTCTTGGCAGATCTAGCTACCTCTTGGTTCTGCCATCTACCACAAGGATCCATCAGCTCATGGGAAATGTTGAAAGAAAAGTTTATCAGCCAGTTCCGCATTCATGTGGAACAACCCAAGGACGCTTATTCCCTATCTGATATCAAACAGAAGCCTGGAGAGACAGTGCAGCAATATCTAACCCGATTCAATGCTGCAGCGGCCACAGTCCAAGATGCCGACGAGAAACTTATCTTAATAGCCATCTGCAGTGGTGTGCATCCGGATACTATGTTTGCTAGAAGATTAACGAAAGAAAAACCAGCTACCTTACCCGATTTCTTCCATGAAGCCGGAAGATAAATGAGACTTGAAGACGCTGCCACTGAAAGACAGACAGGGCAACAAACCAAGGCAGCTCATGGCGACACACCCGCTGTAGCAAAGGACGTTCGAAGAAATGACTCTAGAGACAATGCTGGGGGCAAGAAGGGAGAAAAACGTCTATATCGGCCAGGACCGAGATTTGACACTTACACTCCTTTGAATTAAACAATCGAAAACATCTTCCTGGCCACCCAAGATGAAGTTAAATACAGACGCCCCCCGTACAAGAAGGAATCAAATAACACAATTAAGTCTGGAAAGTTCTACCGCTTTCACGAATCTCATGGGCATGATACCAATGAATGCCATCATCTCCGGGACTTAATTGAAGAACATATCAGAAGGAAGAGACTGGAACGCTATGCAAAAAGTCAGAATAGGACCCCGGCTCCTGCCAATGAGAACCCAAGGCTATCCCTCCCAGAAACAGGAGGGGGAAATCGCAACACCAGCGGCTCCAGTCAAGAGAAGATAGTGGTCCATACCATATCGGGAGGACCACACATCACCGACAGGAACTTGACAGAGATGGAAAGATACGGAAAGTCACTTAGAAACAATGAAGGCTGCGTCAATTCTGTTATGGAAGAACGCCACCCGAAGCGAAAAGAGAATGATGACATTACATTCAATAGGCGTGACCTAGAAGGAAGGCAGTACCATCACATGGATCCTATGGTCATCTCTGCCCGGTTCGGCCCAGCCGAAGTTTTCTGAATTCTAGTAGACACTGGAAGCTCAGTAAATATCATATTCAAGCATGCTTTCGATAGAATGAAGCTGTCAATGAAGGATGTGTCTCCCTGCAACAAACCACTACACGGTTTCACTGGAGACGCGAAGATGCCCCTCAGGCAATTGGACCTCTTTGTTGAAGTAGGAAGTCACCCCCGCTCCATTGTGAGGAAACAAACATTTGTGCTAATAGATAAGCACTCGGCCTACAACGCCTTTTTAGGAAGACCAGCCTTGTCTGACTTCCAAATTGTCCTGGCCCCATAGTGCCTGAAGATGAAATTTCCAACAGACAATGGAATAGGGGAAGTAGAGGGAGATCAAGACGCCACTCGAGATTGCTATGTAACTGAACTTCGCAATAATCGCAGGAAGGATAAAGGGAAGTATGCAGAGACTACTCTCTGCATGAAAAACTTGGAAGTATGGCAACTACAGAAAGCCCCTCCTCTTCGATATACCAGTGATCCTTTCAATGAATTAGACCCCAGGGACAAAGAGGAGGAGGCCGAGCCTGCAGAGGCTATGGAGTTTTTATCTGTAGACACACGACTCAAGTAGACTGTTGAAAATCGGATCTCAGCTAAGAGAAGAATTGAGGGATCAACTCATTGATTTTCTCCGCCACAACTTGGATGTATTTGCATGGACGCACGCTGACATGACTGGAATCTCCCCAGACGTGGCATGCCACGTACTAAACATCGATCCTACCAAGGTGCCCGTAAAGCAGAAAAAGAGAAGTATGGGGGTAGAACGATCAGCAGCCCTCGATGAAGAAGTAAAGAACTTGCTTGCCAATAACTTCATACGAGAAGTCATCTACCCACAGTGGATCGCTAACCCGGTACTAGTAAAGAAGGCTAATGGGAAGTGGCGAACATGCATTGACTTCTCTAACTTAAATGATGCTTGCCCGAAGGATTGCTTCCCACTCCCCCGAATCGATCAGCTGGTGGACAGCACAGCCGGGCACGAACTCTTATCTTTTATGGACGCATACTCAGGATATAACCAAATTCCTACGCATGCCCCCGATCAAGACCACACTAGTTTCATCACTGACCGGGGATTGCACTGCTATAGAGTAATGCCTTTTGGACGTAAAAACGCCGGAGCTACCTATCAGCGCCTCGTCAACAAGATGTTTGCGGAACTGATAGGACGAACTATGAAGGTTTATGTGGATGACATGCTAGTAAAATCGAGGAAAGCCAACGATCACGTAAGCCACCTAGGTGAGATGTTTCAAGTACTTCGCCAATATGGAATGAAGCTGAATCCTCTAAAGTGCTCATTCGGAGTATCATCAGGAAAGTTCTTGGGATTCATCGTCCATGCCATGGGGATTGAAGCAAACCCCGAACAAGTCCGAGCTCTGAGGGATATCAGGATACCTTCCACTCGAAGAGAAATGCAAAGCCTAAATGGGAAAGTGACCGCCCTAAGCAGATTCATCTCTAAAGCGACTGACAAGTGCATCCCTTTCTTTGAAGCTCTAAAGAAAGACAAAGGAAAGTTCGAATGGACTGACGAATGCTTAACAGCCTTCCTCAACCTAATCGAACACCTCCAGAGACCACCAGTACTCTCAACTCCAAATGAAGGCGAAGAGCTATACCTACACCTTGCTGTGTCATCTCATGCTCTGAGCGCCGCTTTGGTGAGAGAAGACAACCGCACACAGCGGCCAGTATACTTTGTGAGCAAGAGATTTACGGGGGCAGAAATCAGATATCATAAACTTGAGAAGCTAGCATACTGTTTACTAATCATATCATGGAAACTGCGACACTATTTCCAATCCCATTCTATCAGAGTTCTAACCGATCAACCGCTAAGGTAGGTACTCCATCGTCCCGACACTTCTGGGCGACTACTTAAATGGTGCATTGAACTGAGTCAATATGATATCACCTACCATCCTTGCACCGCCATCAAGGGACAAGCCATGGCCGATTTCATTGCCGAATTCACTGCCAACAAAGGTAAAGAGCAATCTGAAATAGCAGAAGACATCAAGTGGAATCTCTTTGTGGATGGAGCATCAAACGAACAAGGCTCGGGGGCAGGTATTGTAATAATCACTCCCAGGGGAAGGAAGCTACATTATGCTCTAAGGTTGGAATTCGCTGCCACCAACAACCATGCAGAGTATGAAGCGGTAATAGCTGGATTAGAACTAGCCCTAGAGATTGGAGTCAGTTCTCTATGTCTTCATAGTGATTCACAACTTATTGTAAATTAAATACTAGGAGAATTTCAGGCTCGAGGAGAACGACTCACAGCATATCTGAAGAAGACCAAGCTGCTACTCGATCAATTGGATCACTAATTTATCAAACACATTTCTCGAGTAGAGAACCAAGAGGCCGACGAACTGGCAAAGCAAGCTAGCATGAGAGACGACACCATTTCTGGAACAGTAGCCATCTCAAAGCAACTAACCCCGAGTTTCGAGCAAGTGAATCTGATAGCTGCAATCGAAGAAGAAACTTGGATGACTCCCATCCGAAAATTCTTACAAGATGGCACACTGCCCGATGGGCGTAACGAAGTCAAGAAAATCTTGAGCAGAGCTTCCCGCTACACAATACAAGGAGGCATCCTCTATCGGCGCGGCTTCTCTAACCCCTTATTAAGGTGTGTCGCTGGAAGGGAAGCCAAGGAAATCTTATCAAACATCCATCAAGGAAGTTGCGGAGATCACACTGGAGGGCAGACTCTGGCAAAGAAGATATCCCGATATGGGTATTTCTGGCCCACCTTAAACAAAGACGCCTTAGACTTCGTCAAAAAATGTGACAGATGTCAGAAGTTTGCTAAGATTCCTCGACTACCAACAAATGATATTACTTAAATGACCAGCCCTTGGCCCTTTGTAGTATGGGGAGTTGACTTGATTGGCGAACTGCCGGTGGGCCGAGGTGGAGCCAAATATGCTATAGTGGCAGTCAACTATTTCACCAAATGGGTGGAAGCGGAACCTCTAAATAAAATATCTTCGGCAAAAGTTATTAACTTCTTGATCAAAAATGTTCTATGCAGGTACGAAGTTCCACTCAAAATCATATCGGACAATGGACTTCAGTTTGACAGCGAAGAGTTCGCCGACTGGTGCCAAGAGCACGGAATTCATAAAATCTTCTCATCTGTAGCTTATCCCCAGGCAAACGGACAAGTCAAAGCTGTCAACAAAATTCTCAAAACTCTAATCAAGAAGAAACTTGAAAAGTCAAAAGGCGCTTGGGTGGATGAACTTCCTACGGCACTTTGGGCCTACCGAACATCATTCAGAACATCAACGGGGCATACTCCTTTCTCTTTGGCATACGGATCAGAGGCCATGCTCCCAGTCGAAACTATAGTGCCTTCCCACCGTAGGATCCACTACAACCCAGAAGAGAACGAAGAACTCCTTCACATGTCTTTGGATCTAATTAAAGAGAGAAGAAACGATGCAGCACTTAAAGCAGCAGCTCACAAGCAAAAAGTGGCAGCACAATACAACTCCAAAGTCAAGCATCGTAGCTTACAAGAAGGAGATCTTGTCCTCAAGCGAGTCTTCCCGCGCCCTGGAGCACTAGATCCAATCTGGGGCGGACCATATATAATTCATAAAGATCTCCACAACGGAGCTTATATTTTGTCAATAGTGGACGGAGAGGTGTTCCAAAGGGCATGGAACATCCAACACCTTCGTCGATACTTTTCTTAACTTATACTGCCCATATGAAGTGAATTAACAAAGAGAATCAGTGGACGTAGGCATTTTCGTGCCGAACCACTTTAAAAACTTGTCTCTTTTTTAACTTGTACCTTTATATCTTGGCTGCTTGTTAACTTTATCCCTTTCAGTTGAACAAAATCCTATGTAATGGCATTTCCATTCAAGGCACATCACAACGTGACTTCACCTGGACAAGACCTAACAGGTACTATACGAATCTATGCCCTCGCCAATGGGACACTTTTGCTCCAGCATCCCTCTGCTGCGGGTTAACTCATTGCTCGCGATCGGCCCTTAAAGCCAACTGTAATGAGCCGACTATAAGCCACCGAGTAGGCCGACTATAGCCTAGGCAGCTCATTACGGCGTTCGGCTCGCCGGCAACCGTGAACCTACTTTAAACCCCAACATAAGGTGTGGCCAGCCAGGGGTAGTTCACAGTTGACGATCGGCACCCACGCTAGCCGGCCACGGTAAATCGAATAATACCCACGATTACGGGTCATAATGGCCCAGGTAGTTACTGTGCGCGATCTCGGCTCCGAGTGTCTTAAGTACGGCTGTGGTAAAAAAGAGAAACTCCCTGTGGAGGCGTAAGATGGGTGACAAATGTCTCCAAGACCCACAGCTAGGGAAAGTGACTGCAAAACCCGTTTGCCACGAACTTAAGCACATCGCAGGCCTTCCGTGATTGGAAGTTTTACTATTTCTTATATTTCTATTTTATTTAAAAACTTTCTACCTATCCTCTATAACGATCCCTAAAGTACATGACACGAAATAGGAGACACTCACTAATGGGTACAGGAACTCACAATTGGATGACAGGTCACTCAGCTGTATCCCATACTCAGTCATACAAAGCATTCAAAGCAACCATCTATAACTAAAACATGAGGGGCGGTACTTTCTTCTTTTGTATATGAATACGTAGCTATAATTTATTCGAACATTACACTAATATTGCAAGATATGAAATTATGTTTTAAGCAAGAACTTGACATCAAACACAATAAAATCACGGGCGTGTGCGCAACTGTATTTCTTATGCAACACACCAAAATGACAAAAGCATTCAAATATGACAGAATCGGCCTAAGTTAGAAATTACATAGTAAAGTCTTTCGTTACCAATAACACAATTACAGCTTAAAGGTTACACGAATGTTTTGGGACTGACATAGGCAGCAATGTCAAACAAACCAAAAGATATCCAGATCAAGTCAAGGAATCGGCTGCGTCGGAGCTTTACCTCTACCCTACTGGCCCTCCGAGAACTCCTTGACCGCGGGATTGGAACTCTCAACATGTTAAACAGAGGTGGTTGGTGCTCCAGAGGTCCCTCCTGTCCAATTCGGGAGAGAATCCATTAATAGTCATAAAACAATAAGCAATCAAGTTACGAGAAGCTAAAAGGGAAGACTTACCAGCATCTGCTCCTTGATCATCATCCTCTAACTGCACACCAACCTCCTCAACAGTAAGCAGCCGCATACCCTCTTTCACCGCCACTTTCTCCTCCTTGGTGAATTGAGCCGTGACCACATCCATTCTAAAGGCCACGCCACCCTCCCTATCTACATTGGCCTTAGCCTCCTCCAGGGCCCTGAGATAAATCTGGCCATGACTCGGGGATAATCATCCATCCAAGATAAGTTGCCCTGTTTTCAAGTGCGAAAGTATATGTTCTGAAGCATCTCATCCATTATCCCATCATTCTCCTCGAACTCCCTTATTCGGTCCTCAGAAGCCAACAACTTTACAGTAGCGGCATCCCTCTTCGATTGGTATTGCGAGCAGTCAGCCTGAAAGGATTTCCTCATTGCCTCCATCTCCTCCTTCGGCTTGGTTTGAGTAAGCTCTGCGGCTTCAAGTTTCCCGGATGACTCTTGTACCCGCTCGAGATTCGCTTTCCGGACCTCATCCACCGTCACGATAGCCATATTAATCCGTCCCTTACAAGCAGCCTTCATTTTCCGTAACTCTGCTCGACTGGCCTTTTCCATGGTTTCCTTTAGTTGTCTTGAGGCGGCCTCATGTTGAGAGACCTAGATGGCCTGATCATCAAGTTGTTTGGCCTGGTCGGAAACCATTAGCTGCAGTCGAATGTTAGCACTCCCAATTTCTTCTCCAACCTTGACCAGTCGGGCATGACGCCCCATCAGTTTTCTGGTTTCCTCAACAACCCGGTCAATATTTGCCTTAGCTTCGTCCCCCAAAGTTACAACCCGATTGGTAAGAAAATCAAGGTCCAGGGACTTAGCTTCATCCAATACTCTCACCATAGGATTACGGGGGAGAAAGTTCTCACCAGTAGCCTCATCAAAGGTAATATCACGAGAACTCGGATCCAGATCCGGATGACCTGCAAACGGATTACGAGCCAAGCCGGGATGACTTATTCGGATAACAGTAGGATTTTTAGACAAGTGCGGAGAAGGTATAAATTCAATATTCTCCTCCGTGATATCCTGAAGAAGCTGAGTTGGAGACTGAGGACCAGGTGGGGATTCAAACAAGGCACGACTCCTCTTCTTCGTTTGAACGTCCTCTTCGATAATTCCAAGAAGAGGGCGGTAGCCGACTACGTCTCCAGGGCGATTAGTCGGAGGCTTTGGTTTAGTAGAAGCCTTGAGAAGTTTGTATTGTTCAAGATGGTGCCGAACATCTGATGTCTTGGCCGCCTTACCTGCTTCTGGGATAAAAACCAAGTGTTACAAGCAGACATTGAACTATAATTCAAGAAATATATCAATTTAAGAAGAGTAAAGAGACGCTTTTTCCATACAAACCCTGGGGAGGAGTAGGATACTGCAATAAGTCCTGGATCTTATTCCAGGACGGGAGCTGACCATAAAACATTCATAAATCCTTATCATAAATGGAGTCTGCAGGAGTCAAAAATTCACCTTGAATCGCAGGAATTGCCTCAGCTGAAGCGCTCTTGGAAGATGAATCGACGCCGGTCTCGGCCTTGTCAGCTTTCTTAAACTTCTCCACTAAAGCCGATCCTTCCTCCAACCCTTCAAAAGCTAGCGGAAAGCATCATCTGTCCACTCCTGGATCACACGTGCTTGCTTAGAAGACAAAGCCCCAGTGCCATCGCCACTCTGTCCGTCGCCACCATCATCGCTATGACCATCACCATCACCTTCTCCACCACTTCCACTCTCTACCTCACCTCCTTCATCCTCGCCTCTTTCCTCCTCCACATCTTCCTCCTCCGGGATGTCTGGACATGTGCTGGGGGAGGGTCCATCGGACTTCTTAAGTTTCTTCCCCCCGGCAATTGGATGTTTCGAAAAGGGTTTCCTTTTGCCGCTCTTCGCTGTAGCCCCTCCTTTAGCTTTGGCGGCCCTCTCCTCAGCTGTGTCTCTTTGCTTGACCATAGACTGGCGTGGTAGAATCAAGTTGAGCCCCAAAAGAGTAGCATTCCTGATCAAATAAGAAGCTGCCCTCTCGTTTTTCGGAATGGCTTCTATTTCCGCAGCCATCTGAACCAAACGATCGTTCTCTACAACCGCAAATCCACCTGTCACTAGCAAGAAATAAAGCACATAAGGAGGAGCATTGTAAAGAACGGAAATTATAAATGAGCTTCAACTTACAGCCAGAGGTGAAGCGGTGGAAAGAAACAGAGTCATCCTTGACAAAGAACCATTCCTTCTTGAACATGCTAAATTTTGAATATAAGTCCAGGACTGGCTTGAAAGACACGGCCGATTCTAAGCTAATATATGGAGACCCCTTCTTGTAGCCTCTCAAGTTGTACAGGTACCGGATCTCCCGGTTGGAAGGGGGACGCCCGTATTTTCTCTGGAAGATATGAACAGACTCACCAAGATGGCATAGGAATTGGGCTGAAGCTGGAAAGGGGCCACCTTCAAGTATGTGATGAAGCTGACTATCCAAGGGTTGATCGGAGGAATGGCTCCGCACATGCAGTGATATCTACTATAAGAAAAATATCCTTCAGGGGGGTTATACGGCATCACTCCTTTCCCTGGCAACATCATATGCGCTCTGTCAATCCCAAAGGATCGAGATATAACGTCAACCTGCTCATCTTTGAGGGAGCTGGGAAAGCAGTCAGGCGGTGAGTCCAAGAGCTCCTAAGGGCCGTACCCATCTACTAATGATCTCGGGGACGGTCCATGTCGTTCTGGCTCTGACTGAACCGGGGACACTATGGAGGACTCCCCTTTGTCCTTGGATTTCTTCTTGTCAGAACGAGTTTCTACTTTATGAGACATTATCTGCAACACGAGAAAGCATGTCGTTAGAACCAGGAATGTAGATATATAAACAAACAAGTACATACAGTCTGGAATCTCATTCATAATTCAAAGCACAAAATTTTCATTCGGTAGTTCGAGGCTAAGAGTCCATTCGGCACTCATACTCCCTAAGTTTCATTCGGTAGTTCGAGGCTAAGAGTCCATTCGGCACTCATACTCCCTAAGTTTCATTCGGTAGTTCGAGGCTAAGAGTCCATTCGGCACTCATACTCCCTAAAGTTCATTCGGTAGTTCAAGCATAAAGTTTATTTGGCAGAAGAAAGCCTCACCTGGTCCGGCAGTAAAATCTGGTTCGGTGACACGATTCGGCAGACAAAGGTTTGGTTCGGCTATTTCAAACAGTAAAGAATGACAGAGGCGTGAAGCCCATACTTATAGGCAAGCATAGGATAACCGGACCAACTGGTTCGGCACTTGGGCTGAATGAGAGTGTCCAAACTGAATGATCTAAAACAAAGCGCGACATATGCAGGCATATGCCCCACTTTGGGGGGCAAATGTTGGGTGTATTCTCACCACCGGACCAAGGCACGACCGAACCAAGGCACGACCAAGGCACTACCGAACCAAATCACGCTCCTCCTACTACCGGACCAGATCACGCTCCACTCACCACCAGACCAATGCTACCGAATCGAAACAAAGAAGGCACCACCGAACCAAAGAAAAGAAGGCACCACCGGACCAAAGAAAAGAAGGCACCATCGGACCAAAGTGAGGAAGGCACCACCGAACCAAAGCGAGGATGGCACTACCGAACCAAGACATCACCGGACCGATCCATGCTCTACTCACCGCCGAACCGAAACATTACCGAACCAACATTGCCAGGACGGATCACGTCAGCCTAGGCCCACCAGCAGCTATATACATCCAAGACCCCTACCCCTAGCCTCACTCTATAAATAAAGGGGTAGGGGTACAACAATGGGGGACAGTTTTGGGAGCTCAAGCACGGATAAAACTCTCAAACAACTTTCATACACTTGTGATAAAAGCTTTGTACTTGTAATCTGAACAGTGAAAGAGAATAACATATAAAGTGGACGTAGGCACATTCTGGCTGAACCACTATAAATCTGTGTGTCTTTTACAGTTTAGTCCCTCTTTTTACATATTTGCATGAATCACCCAAATCACTAAGAACAACATAAAATCGACTAATTGGTACGACTTGGAGGTGTTTGCCCATTTTTCGTGCAAACACTCGGTTTACGATGCTGCTATATCTTGACATACCGAATTCTATCTCCGACGATCGAACGTCAATGTTTTTTGGAATTCCGCATCGATTATATTCTTGAAGTCACGGTTGACCCGATTAAGGTCGCCTGCGATTTATAGAAGTATATCCATCTTCTATTTTGTAATTTAATTATCTCATCTTCGGTAGAGGCTATCTTCGAATCAGGATTCTATTGATTGGAGTTCCTCTAAATTAAATCTCAATCTTTGTTTATAATCCATTCTTGAATCATCCTTTGAAAATCGGGTTTTGTTCGTATTTTAAAATTGTTTTATATATCGAAATTATTATTTTGATAACTATGATTTTATTCTATATATAAAAGTGAAAATGTTACCCTATATATAAAAGTTTTGAAAGGATCTGAAATTTTGAAAATTTATAGAAATTGATTTATATAAAAATGATTTATAACTGAAGGGTTAAATTTGAAATTCGAGAATTGAATTCCGGTATTTTGAAACTTGTTTTAAGATTTTGGAAAATATATAAAAATAATACGATTTAAAAGTATTTTTCGAATAAGAAATGTTTCAAATGAGTTCAAATGAATTCCAATAATTTTGAAGAAATTTCAAAGAAGTTTTCAAGAAAATAGAAGTCCATAACTCACTTATGTCGTTGGAAAATAATTTCGGCGATGAGTGCACGCATCATCAACATTGATTTTCGAGTTTCAGAGTGGGGGAGAGGCCTCTTTAATAGCTTCGCTATGCAATTGATTTTGTAAAACCATTTTGATTTCAAATTCCAAAGTATAATTTGATATTTTCAAAAGATATATGTATATATTTGAAATAATTTAAAGTGAGACTGGTGTTCAGTACTCGAGTTTCGGATTTGACTTAGTATAATCCTATCTATTGAAATTGATTTATTGATTTATGTTGATTTTCAACTCTTGAATTTGGAAATTTGATTTCCCTAACTATTTGAATGTTCGAACACTTCCAAATCGAGATTAAATTTTCAAAGCTAAGAAATTTGGAAGAGTATAAAATGTTTGATAAAGAATATAAGTTTAGTTTTGAAATGTTTTGAAAAAAAAATAGTTTTGAATAATGGTTTTCAGAAAGGTAAATTGGATATTTCAAATAGAAATAGATAGTTTAAAAGTTTTAAAGGGATAATTATAAATTTGGAAACCATTTTGAGCATAATTGATTTTGAGAAAATATTTGGTTTTGAAATTAAATTGAAATTAAAAACCACTACTTATATGGTGATTTCGAAAATGAATTTGTTTGACTTGAATTATTTTAATTTGGAAACTGGGATAATTTTCTAAACCTATTATTTTGGGAACTTTGAAATTTAGATATTTAATTTGGAAGAAAATTTGGTGAAATCATATATGATTTTGAAACTGAATTGATATTGAAATGATTTGAAATTGAGAACCTTATATTATTAAGCATTTGATTTGGGAGTGGTCGAACTTATATAAAATGGATTTGTATAAGTATGAAGTTGATTTGAAATCTATTGATTTGAAAGGTACTCAATTTGGAAAGAGAATTTTATATAATCGAAGTCTGTATAAGTATGATTTGATATACTATTGATTTGGAAAGTATTCGATTTGAAAAATAGAATCCTACATATAATGGACTTTATATAAGTATGATATTTGAAGGTATTTGAAAAGGTACTATATGATATATATTTTCGAAGCAATGATATGGAAAGTGCCTTCTGCTTGATATCCGCTTTGTGGCCACATTGTGGATTCATTCTATCAATATTATTCTCTCTGATTTTTGGTTTTCCAGATGTGATACTCGAGTGTTCCCACCGTGGCGTAACCCATGGTTTTTTTTCTCTCGCGACTGCATAGCGAAATTGCCTGGCTGAGTCTGGCCTAGGGGTACAGATTGTTTCCTGGGGGATCCAGGCGTAACCATTGTGTATCCTACAATCTGTGTAGGTCGCGATTAGTAGCGAAACTGCCTGGCTGAGACGGCCTAGGGGTACGGATTGTTTCCTGGGGGACCCAGGCGTAACCATTGTGTATCCTGCACTCTACTAGTCACCATGGCATAACTCGCAGGGCTGAGAAAGCTTACGGATACAGATTGTTTCCTGGGGGATCCAGGCGTAACCATTGTGTATCTGCGAACCATGGTTGGACAAAGGTTTTGGTGTGGTTGTTTTGTTTGGATTGTACTTTCCATATCTTTTTTAAAGGTTTTTCAAGTATTTTCACTGGGTGTTGAAACAAGTCTACTAAGTACTTGAAGAATTCTAGCTTTGCGCATGATCAACGCATGGCCAAAGTCTGCAAGAACGAGGATAAGCTTGTTGAAACATCGAGTTATAAAAATATTTCTGAAAGAAAGATTTATTTCAATATAAAGGTATTTTATTATAAAGGTATTTTTAACAAAGAAATTTTGTGTTAATATTTGAAATTGAAACTCTTATGGTTTAAAATTTATGATTCGTGCCCGATTCTATTCTTTAAATCTACCTTATCTTCTCAGCTTTAGTTGTTCACCTTGATTCTGTTTTTCCGAATCTACCTTCTTTCCCTTTTGAATATAATCTTTTAAATATTACTTATTTGTATACTACATTGTTTAATAGGAAATTTTAGTGTTATAAATATTTTTGAAGTTATTAATTAAATAAAACATATTTAAAGTGAATGATTTATTAATAATGTTTGAAAAGTATCTAAAGACAAATTTATAAATTTATAAATTATGGATTTAATGTTTTCAATAGCTTCTTTGTAAATATAACTAATGATGCAAATAATTGTTTTCAAATAGCTTTCATATATGTATAAAGGTGTTAGTTAAACATATTAAATTCCAATGAGTTTTGAAAATGTAACGACCCGTAAATTTCGACAATTTAATTTGTTTATTTAATAGGATTTTGTAATTTATTTTAGTAGAAAAAAATAAAAGGGGATAAATAAATGTTAAAATGAAGGCTAAAATAAATTATGTAAATGGTGACTTAAAACCTATTTATAGAAATTTGAATAAAGTCCAAATGAATTAAGTAGAAAAAGGATCCTTACCTGGATATAAAATTTAATATGAGAAATTAATGAAATATTAAATTGATTTAATGCAATAAATTTTTTAACGGTAATTGGGTCAATTGGTATGTGATGAAATTAAATGTTGAAATATTATATAGATAAGGATTTAGATGGAATGGATTAATTTATGAAATAAAGGATAGCAACCATATAGAATGTTAAGTAAGTTAATATTGTCATTAATAAAAAAAAGTTACTTTAAGGATAATTAATGTAGTAACGTAAGGTGTAAATGTAAATTACAATGGAAACGTAACCTTATTTCTAGAAAGAAATTGTAGGTAGATTTATGAAATGGAGTTTATGCAATAAATGAAATTGAATATTTCGTAGTACGAATTTAAAGGAATATGGGTAATTTGATTAAATCAAGTAAAAGACAATAAATGCAATAATGGTGGGTTATTAATAAAAGTGAATAGGGAAATGATTGTTATAGTAAGAATGGAATTCCAACTTGTTGGAATGGAGGAAATACACTTAGTAATAAATTTAGTATAGGAAAACGAAATGGAAATATTGAATTAATTAATTCGTATATATGTAGTAAATGGCGATTATTGGATTGTAAATAATAAACTTATTAAAGGTGATCAAGAGTTGTGACCACAAGTTATTATGAGTGATACATATATATTTAATTCATTCAATTGATTTGGAAATCATTGCAATAAATATAAATTAAATGTTACGTTAAATAAATTAAGGTAATAAATGGAGAATAACGTAAATGTTCTTCATAAATATGATGATTTGTGAATAAAGAATGGAAATAAAGTTTCATTAATATATTAGAATTTAATTTACCATAAAGAGGTAAATTGTAATAAAATGAGTTAAATATTTAAACAGGAATCAAGCTTTATGTATTTATTTGGGTTTATTGCAATTAATTAAAAATTTAATAATAAAACTTTACGTTAATTGGAAATTAAGTTGAAAACGTGAAATATTTATGTGACAATCTTAAATCCAATGGTTGACACTTCTGTTTGAAATTATGAACGGAATAATAATTAATTTATTTAACTAAATGGAATTTTTAGGATTTTTTTTATAATTTTGTAAATTAAATGAAGTTAATTATTAAAAGTGAGATTAACATTTGGAATTGATAAATTTATCTTCTCTATATGGACATTTAAATTTGTTAAAATCATTGTAAATGTTTGAGTAATATAAAGATGATAAGATTGTCAATTTTAGAATTTAAAATATAAAATTGGATTTAATCAATTTGTTTAATTTATTTAATTAATATAAAAATAGCCATTTTTGTCACGGACTCGGATTTCGACGAAACCAGTTTCATCGGATCCGTAACAGTGAATTATTGTAGGGTTTCAAGTTTCGTAGCGATCGGACTTGTCGTTTGATCGTACGAACGCGAAATGCCTTGAAATCGATTTAATTAAAATCAATTTGAAAATATTGTTTTCAGCATAACTTCTTCATACAATGGAATTTGGACGTGAAACTTTTCCATCGCGTTCAGAATATTTTAAAATACCTATTTTGACATATGGGTTTACCCGATTTCGTTCTGGGGTCAGAACGGGCTTTTTGGGCCAATTATCGTTTAGCACGTTTGTTTATCGGATCCATCTATTCGAATTTCTAACCTATCTATATAAACCCAGTTATAAACCCTAGCCTCATCTATTCTCATTTGTTTGTGCATTCATTTCATCAGTTCCTTCTCTTCTTCCAATGCATAGAAACCCTAGATCCAAATTCAAACTTCAAACAATCCAAATCAAAAGTCAAAAATTCAAAGTTCCCAGAAAATTCCGAAAAAAATATATGTTGTAGTTCTCGATGTACGCATCACAGATCCGTAATTCATTTTTCGATTTGAGTTATGGTTTGGTCTGAATTGGTTGAAACAATCTCGGCTATCCGTCGCGTCAAGATCAACTTCGTCCGATCGACGAATCGAAGGTACTGTTCTGTAGAGAGGACCGAGGGGAGTGCATCCAGGTGATTTGCGCGGCGAGATGACGGTTGGATTGCCACTGGAAATTCGATTAGGGTTTCCCCTTGGTGGTGGCGGCTGCTCGTTTAGAGCATCGTTCAGCGTGCTTTAGCGGGACGGCGACCGAGAGGGGGCGGCTGGGGATGAGAAGGCGTGGGAGGCGAAGCAGCGGCGACGAATTGGTGGCGGCGCGATTTACCAAGTCACGATTTTGGGTTCTGTGTTCGCGTGAGTAAGGAGATAGGGCACGGCCTGGAAATGATAGCACGTGGGAAGGTGATGTGGCACGGTATATTTTATTTTATTTTTGTTAATTTCGATTTCAATTAGTTCTAATAATCATAACTCGTACATACGAACTCCGATTTACACGAGATTTTTTTTATTAGGATCGAAATAAAATTCTGGATCTATTGGCGCTGGTTTGGACAGATTCCGAGGCTGTCAAATTTTTGGGTTTAAATTGGATTTGAATTCAGTTTAAATCCAAAATGTGAGTGTTTTAACTCACTCACAACTTCTAAAATTTCTTATGTTTGTTAAATTGATTTTTGATATGAGTAGAAATTTATTTATGATTGTTTGGCATGTTTTATTCATTATCTCTGTTAAATCACATTTATTTAATTTGACTGTTAATTAATTTTTTAATTGCATATAAATTTGACAATTAAAATTTATTTACTTGCATAAAACTGCTAGTTAAACAGTTATTAAATTTATTTTGAATATAAACTATTAGTTAATAACTGTCATTTATTTCATGTTATATTGCATATGCTATATATTGATGTTTGTTTAAATTGACGATGATTGAAATAAATTAATGATGATTGAAATAAATTGGTTGATGGTTGATATTGGGTGAATGGATGATGTGTTCTATCTTATATAAACTGCAACTTATCATGCATTTTCATTTCATTCGGGATTGCGGTTTGAAATGATATACAACCGCATTTTTATTTTTAAATTGCGGATTGAAATGATAAATATCCATATCACTTGACCATAGGATAGAAAATTATATACAGGCACCGCGGTATATATATAAAATTATTTTTGAAATTATTTTATGGTTTGGATATGATACGGTTAAATAAATAGTAAATTTGGATATGATATAAATATATTTTATATATACATACATAGTTAAATTGTTGAATTTAAGCTATGCATAAATCTGTTAAATAAAAATGAATAAGTTGAAAAATGGCATTTGATAATTTATATTATACGTTTAAGTACAGGTTTAAGATCGTGTGTATATATATAGAGTTAAATGATTTAAATCAATAAAGATTGAAAGATAAATTTGAAATTAATATAAATTGAGCTTATTTGAAAATTTAACTCCGTAAGTTGATGTTAACTTGTTAAAATTAGAAAATTTAAAGGTATTATATTTATAACGGGATTTAATAAATAATTTTAGTATAAATAAATGGAAGAAATTTTTTAGTGTAAATAAATTTAGTTTATTTTAAATGGTTATGGATTTATCATGTAAACCTTTCAAACTAAATAATAGGAAAATGAATTGTTGATTTAAATTCGCAACCTTAGTTTTGAAATTCATTAAATACTCAAAGTTAGAAAATATTGAAATCGAAGTGTTTTATTTAAACTAAAAGTGAATCTAAAAGTTATGGGTTTAGACTGGAATTAAAGTGAATAAAAATTGTAAAGGAGTGGAATTTATTTATTTTTAAAGAAATTTTAAATTCAACTGTTTTATTTTATATATTGTTGAATATCCAAACCATTTAAGTTTGAAAGTTATGGTTTTAAAACTATGGATTTTGAAGTATTATGTTGAAAGTTAAAATTCAAATATTTGGTTTCGAGGTATTATAAATTTTAAAAGTGGCATGATTTTGGAAAAGAAATATATATGAAATAAAATGATATCATTTTTATTTGGGTTTTAAAAGGGAATGATATCGTATTTATGGGTTCTGAAATGGAAAATTTTATTCTGGTTTTAAAGTATAAATTATTTTTAAAAGACCGCGGTGTTATAATAACGTTTGGTTGTTGAAGAGACCGGGATCAGAAGTTGTCATACTCTCTGCCAACCCCGAAAACCACTTTAACAACTGTGTACGCGGTGGAGATTCCAGAATGAAGTAGGATGGTGGCGGCGTTTCCTTTAAGGTAAATACGTGGACCCGACTCCCGTGAGTTGGCATAAGGTGGCTAAAACAGGAGCGATTGACGGGTTAATAAGGTAGCACTTTTGATTGGACACATCCCTTCAATATTATACTTTGACTTTTGGATTGATTCGGTGGCCACTTTTGATTTCTTTGATTTAGGGGTGTGGCTCGAGGTAGGCGATAGCTGCGGCTATGTGTTACGACCGACCCGGAAGCGTAATTGGTATATCTACCCTGGCATTGCCTAGTTGTGCCGTGTCACCTACCCTAGCGCGCTGTGACGCCCCACCTCTATACCCACGCTAGCCAAGAACATTACGGAGAATGCTATCAACTAGCACGGAGAATAAGGCTGTTGAGGAGCGACCATCCGTGTAATTGCTTTGCGCGAGCATCGATATGTCAGGTAGTATAACATGCATTTCTTTATCAAGAGGGAAATCCGACATACCGATACAAACTCAAAGATATCACACGGTGGCTATAATATCTTCGGAAACAAATATAGAAATAAACATAACATAAATCAGTTACAAACAATTCATATCACAAAGGCGGAAATAGATATGAATATTACACATAAAAGTGTACATCAGAGTAGTGGTCTAAAAAGATCCACAATATCACAAAAGAATAGTTTCACGAACTACACAAAAGAATAAGTACACATTATGGAGTCTATATCTCAAATGTATACAACAAAATAAACTACTAATCTAAGTAGTTTGCCAAAAGTCAGAGAAATGAATCCCAGGGGAGAAGTCAAGCAGAAGCACCTGTAACATCTCGGTCTACCCGAGTATTATTTGATAAGAAAATAATAAACGGATCAGTCTAACTATAAATATAAGATGAAACGATATAGAATCAGAGCTATGACCAAACACATAATAATCACAATGCCAAGCTGTGATATATGAGTAATTAAAAATCAACAAGAGATTAATCAATATCACAAAATCTACACAAGAATCAAAGAAATGTCATACTCCTTATTTCGTTCATCAAACCACAAATATTGACGATTATATCAATGCCAATCACAAAATTCAATGACACACAAATTCACCAATACACAAATATTGATAAAACTTATCAATGGAAACCACGAAAATTGGTAAAGCATAAATTCTAGAAATCATCCCAAGAAATCTAGTCAACGACACACAAATTCACCTATACACAAAAATTGATAAATTATATCAATAGAAATCACAAAAATAGGTGAAGAAGGAAATTCCAGAATTCGACACACGAAAACCAGAAATCACACAAAATAGGGGGGAGAAAGGCCTATCACAAAAAACGGGAGCATGAAAACTCACCAACAGCTGTAACACACGAACGAGAAGCTATCTCATGGTAGTTAGCCATTAATTTGACACACGAACGGCCCGAAGACCATGGGGCGCTACCCCACATATGTGAATTGAAACTCACACAAACGGGGTTTAGTCTCACTTGTAGACAAAGAGACATCGCACAATTTCTAGTCTAAACCATAAAATGATCATCATCGATCATCAAGAAGTGTCAATTACAATAAGCTAGTAAATATATGAGCTTAGCTTCATGTCCCATAACCACTAGCTTAACTTAAAAATTTACGAACAAATTGTAGATCTCCACTAGAAAATTGTCACAAGAGATTCAATTGAACAAGTCCAAGAATTAACCGACGAAGTAAACGCAAGCGTTTCATACCACTCGTTTTACTAAGTCGTTTAATTAGATTTCTCATACGAGCGAGGTAAAGGTTTATATATATACTAATAGATTGGAAAACGGTTTTATAAACGCATTTGGTATTAAAATAGTATTGAAATCGTTTGAGGAAAGAGTTTTGATATTTACTACTAGTATAGAAAACCTTTATATTTTTAAAGTGACAAAACACAAAGAAGATTGTAGGAACAATCAATCACTAAAATTCACATACGGAGATGTGAATAAAAATCCAACGAAACCGATAAAGAATCCATCAAAATGGATATTCAAAAATCCCTAAAAAAAAAGTCATCAAAGTCATATTAGTTGATAATAATAAATAGGAAACCACACGAATGATTTAAGTTGGAAATTCAAGCAACTAGGCGAAGTAGGCCAAAAAACATCAGGTCGGTCGGCCGGCAGCAGGGCTCGGTCGACCGAACCTTGTTATGAAAAACCTCTCGGGCATCAGGTCGGTCGACCGAACCAGGGGGGTCGGTCGGCCGAACCAGAAACAGAGGCACTTATACTAGCAGGTCGGTCGACCGGACCAGGGGGGTCGGTCGGCCGAACCTGTTTCCAGCCTCTTCCCTGCCTATTACAAATGAGCTTCAATCTTGACCAAATTGCATTCTCTCGAGCAACGGCGCTAGGGGATTATGCCAATCGACTACCCGGCCCTATAAGCTCCTCGATGCATCACCAAAAACATGTTCAAACATACAAGTTAGGATTTTTAACGAATTGAACTCAAAACACTAAAAATTGGAATATTCACCAAATCAATCCAAACCGAAAGCAAATGCACACGAATAAGTGTTAGGAATTCATACCTAACAATCGGAGATAATTATAAGCATAGATGTGAGATTAAAAATCTCACCTTTTTACAAATTCGAACAAGAAGAAGCTTGAAAGCAAATGGAGAATCAACCTCTCTTCAACACAACCCAAATGAGCTTGAATCTAAGCTCAAAACAAGAACATTCCCAAAATTAGGTTTAGGAATTTCTGAAATTGGTAAGAGAATAAGTTGGAGAAGAAGGAGAAGCTTACCAATGGGTTCTTCTTGAATTTGGAGCTAGGAATTTGATTTGCAAGAGGAACTAGGGTTTTGGAGTTTTAATTTCCAATCTCACCCACCATTAATGCCTTAGAACTGAAAAGAGAAGAGAATGAGGGTGAGTGGGGAAGAGTGGCTCAGATTTGAGCATAAGTTAACATAGGGCTGAGCCCAAAACCAAACCCAAAGTGAAAAGTAGCAAAAATCAACTTTCTCCAAACATATCAAAGCTTATACTCAAAAAGGTCGCAAACGGCATTTTAAACTCAATGGGAGTGGTCCCGAGTCCTGATTCGACCGTATGCAAAAAGTAGCTTTTCGGACTAAAATCCGACTGACGATAAAATATTTAAATAAAATATTTAAATATAAAATCGATAAATATGCGGGTTGTTACACGCGCCTTATACGATTTTGGCTTTGTACCATACCTATGGAGTGTCCTCTGACGACGCCCAGTACGGGAGAGATTACGGTACTGTATAGACTATGGGAATATATTTTGTGTTAAGTGTTATATGGGCAACCCCTTAATGCTATTTAAAAGTAAGTTTATTTTATAAATAGACACTATTATAATAGCGCAATATACTACATAGTAAATAGTTTAATGGATCCTTAGGAGATGTAAATCCCGAGCATCTCTTGAGTTACTACACTCATATTTATTCCTGTTGATTTAACTTACATAAGATCTTTTATTCTGACTCGAGTGTTTTGTCTTTTCAATTCGCTCGGGTCAGTCCGAGCGTTTCAGGATTTGGAGACTTTATTTATGGAGAAAGAAGACGAAGATTTTATTATTATTATATATTATATGGTTCCACTACACTGTATTCCGCTGCATTGAGATTTATTGGTATGTGAACTCTGATATTTATTGTATAAAGAAGAATCAAATGTTTTGTAAACAGTTTCATGAACTGTATATTTATTATTATATTTTATCCTTCCGCTGTGAGATTCTGTTTAGTTTTTCTTTCTTTCTTCTCTGTTTTCTTATTTACCCCATAACAATCCGCCCTTCTGTATGGTTTGGATCGGCACATGTGTCTGTTTAAATCGCGCGAAAAGGCGGAACGTTACAGAAAATTTTAAAGCATTAAAGATAACTGAATCGCAAATGAAGTTTTCAAATGAATATTTCAAGTAAAATTTATATAGTTTTAAACTAATTATTTACCCTTGACTTTCAATCTACCTTTATTTCTGGTTGTTCTATTCTCCTACCTCCTTCCTTTTCGGGGACGAAAAGTTTTGAGTGGGGGAGAGTGTAACGACCCATAAAATTTTATTAATTTTTAATTGGTTTTATAACGTATTTAATTTGGATTTTGAGAAATTTTAATAATAATATTTTGAAATAAAGTTTTAATATTTGGTTTGCGTATAATTAAATATAGCAAATGGTAAATTTTCAATTAATTATATGAAGGTTTATTTATTATATAATTCTATTAAATTTGCATTCTATCCATTCACATTTCATTTATTCCTTTTCTACCATATATTCCATTATCTCTTTCTGTTATTTGCTAATTGCTATTTGCTCATTCACGCGATCATTTAATTGAAATCAAAATTTCAACCCTTACTTCTCTTTTCTTTTTAAATTTGAAACGTACTATTAAATCAAGCCATTAATTGCTTTTATTTTATTTCCTTAAATCAACGTACAGCTCACACAATTATAAATTGCATTAAATTTTCTGATGAACCACACCATGACCGTTTATATTACATTCATTTGGAATATATTCATTTGTTTGAAATCTTTCCCTTTCTCTCTCATCTCAGTTGGGAATAAAATAAATTTCAGCGGAAACCATGTTTCAATGCTTTTAACTCTTTATAACTTTTGATAAAATTTTCTGTCCTTTTTGAAACTAAAACGTATAGGGATATACGTTTCTCATTTATTAATTTCTAAATCGCCCCGTTATCCTTTTCATGTATGTTATATTTATTTATATTTTAACGTTTTCTATTTATTTCACTCATCTCCCTACACGTTTCTATTTATTTGCTGATTTGTTGCATACGTTTCGTTTTGGAAAAATGCGGTTCATTCCTATTTATTTCATTTCTCACATTTATTTCATCATTTACTGAAATTCGACCGTTGCCACGTCATACCATTTTGGAAGTATGAATGTACAAAACATGCATACGTTTTATATTCATTTAATTGGAACGGTCACTTTAATATTTGCCTTTAAAATTCCATTTTCTTCACTATAGCTGGAAAGTTATAAAACATTCAAATAAAATTTGAAAGCTCACCTTAAATTCTGCAAAGCGTTTTCCTCTGCCTTTATAACTTTGGGTTATGCCAGCTGTTACCTTTTTTTCCATCAATTCAAAACTATTATTTGTCATTCCATTTTGGGTCACTTCATTCTTTTTTATCAACTTCCATATATTTATTTCCCTAGTCACTTTAAAACGTTTTATAATAATAATTAATACATAGCCGTTTCATTTTAAAGCTTTTCATACGTTTTATATATGTCAAAAAAAGATGTGAATGGATATTTACCTGAGGCCTACACCGTTTTGAATTATACGTTTTATTTGTATTCATTAATTCTTTTACGGCTCATTTTATTTCACCTTTATAAGCTTTTTTTTGGTAAAGCAGGGATCTACGGTCACTTTCTTCTCCTCAATTTTTCTTTCTCCACCCTCTCTCTTCTTTCACACTCTTACACGTTATCAAATAAATAAAGTATATATTTATAATCAAGCTTTCATCTTCCCAGATCCAATTCATGTTGTTGAAAACTTTTGCATCCTCTTCCCCTGTTTCAACCCGAAGGACGTGCAAACCATCATTCTTCCCTGATGCCATCTCCAACCTTTTGTTCCTCCTCCTTTTCTTCTAGTGCAGCAGGTGAGTAATATATAAGTTAGAACTATATATATATTTTTCAACTGTTTACAATTAGTACAAGGCTTATCTATATGAAAGTATTATATAATTTTCTATGTTCAAAGATATATTTTCTTTGTATGTTTTAAACTGATTTTTGTTTGTATATATATATTTCATATGGGACAGAGAATATATATGTACATGTTTTGTATTATAATAGTATATAAGTTGATATTATATGTTGTTTTAAGTATTATATAGATTACTGTATTTCATTTGCAGTAATATATATAGGGATAAAGTACTATTTATTTGAGATTCAATTGTTTATATCCTACTTACTTACAAATTTTAATAGTATACATATGATTTATATTACTCATTTATGCATAAGTTTACAACTGTGTATACGTGTAATTATATACTTTAGCCATAAAATTTCTAAGTATATTGTAACATCCCGCCTTTTTGCACACTTTAAACCGACACACGTGCCAATTCAAAGCATACGCAAGGGCGGATTGTTATGGGGTAAATAAGAAAACAGAGGAGAAATAAAACAAAACAGAATCTCACAGCGGAAGGATAAAATATAATAATCAAATATACAGTTCATGAAACTGTTTTACAAAATAATTCGTTTTTCTTGTGCAATAAATATCAGAGTTACACATACCAATACAACAATGCAGCGGAATTAAATGGTGTAGTGCACTAGTATAAATAATAATAATACAAATCTTCGTCTTCGTCCTCCAAAGCTAAATCTTCAAATCCTGAAACGCTCGAACTGACCCGAGCGAATTTGAAAAGACAAAAACACTCGAGTCAGACTAGAATATCTTATGTGAGTTAAATAAACAGAAATAAATATGAGTACAGTAACTCAAGAGATGCTCGGGATTTACATCTCCTAAGGATCCGTTAAACTATTTACTATGTAGTATATTGCGTTATTATAATAGTGTCTATTTATAAAATAAACTTACTTTTTAATAGCGTTAAGGGGTTACCCATATAGCCCTTAACACATAATAGTCCCAGTAGTCCGTCCAATATCATAGTCCCTCCTGATCGGGAAGCCACTAGAGGATACCACACGGGCTACGGGAGAAAACCAAACTCGTACAAGGCGCGATAGGGTAGGTGACACGGCACAACTAGGCAATGCCAGGGTAGATATACCAATTACGCTTCCGGGCCGATGGTAACGCGAAGCCGCAGCAACCGCCCACCTCGAAACAACTCCCCAAATCAAAAAAAATAGAAGTGGCCACTGAAACAATCCAAAGTCATAGTATAATATCGAAGAGGAGTGTCCGATCAGAGGAATGACCTCATTAACCCGTCGATCGCTCCTGTTTTAGCCACCTTATGCCAACTCACGGGAGTCGGGTCCACGTATTTACCTTACAGGAATCGTCGCCACCAACCTACTTCATTCTGGAATCTCCACCGCGTACACGGTTAGTCAAAGTGGTTTTCGGTATCGACAGAGAGTATGTCCATATCCGATCCCGGTCTCTTTGCCAACCCATCGTTATTATAACACCGCGGTTATTTAAAACAGTTTATACTTTTAAAACCAGAATATAATCCATTTCAAAACCATAATATTACGATATCATTCCAAAACCCAAAACCATATTTTACCACTTATCCCAAATATAATTTCTTTCCAATAATAAAAAGGCTTTAACTTCATAATATCTGAAAATCGAATATTTTCAAAGCATAATATTTTTGGAAATCCATAATTTCAAACCATAACTTTTAAAAACTCAAATGGTTTGGATATTCAACGGTATATGAATTTCAAGGGCTTAACTTTACTGTCACTTTGTAAAGAAATAAGTTATATGGCTTTATGGAAATATTTCTTTATCTAAAGTTAAGACCATAATTTAGATATCACTCTTAAGTTCCAAAACCATTTCAATTTCCATATATATAAATCCATTGGAGTATTAATATTCAAAACTAAAATTGGAATATATTCTTTCAACAAATTAAATGTTTTATTATTTAGTTTGAATATTCACATAAATCCTTAAACAACTCCAATTTCTAGTAATAAAACATATGTATTTTTCGATTCCAATTTATATTAGAATATTTTTCCAATTCAAATTCATATTAGAATATTCATTTCAATTTTTTTCTTGGGAAAAATCCAATTATAAATATCATATCTTAAATTTCCAAACTTAACATTTAAACATATGATATAAATTTATCCAACTCCATTTTCTAAATTTTCTTCCATTTTACTAAGGGAATTTATACACCTTTTTATTTCAAAATTTCCAACTTTTCATGTACATAAATACGGAAGAAAAATATTTATACAGTATAAAATTTAAGATTATTATAAACCGTATTCCATCCAAACCATAGAAATCACATTAAAATAGTTATATATAGACCGCGGTGCCTGTATATAATTTTCTATCCTATGGTCAAGTGATACGGATATTTATCATTTCAATCCGCAATTTAAAAATAAAACTTTGCGGTTTTATCATTTCAAACCACAATCCCGAAAAATGAAATATGCATGATAAATTTGCAAATTTAATGATATGCAATAAACATTCATTCATCAACAACATCCATCATCCAATCGCAACCATCAACCAATTTCAATCAATAACAGTATATATCTATGAACATATACAACAGGTAATAACTGTCAGTTTTTTCCAAATTAAATTTATCAACTATTTATCTAACAGTTTACTCAATAATAATTTACATAACTGTTAACTAGCAGTTCTTATGCAAACAATAATTTCTAACAGCCAATTAATATGCAATCAATCAATTTAAATTAACAGCTAAATTCAAAAAAAAAATGCAATTCAACAGATATGGATGAAATAACATGCCCAAAAGCTCATAAATAAATTTCTATTCATTTCTAAAATTTATTTAACAAACATAAAAGCTTCTAGTAATTGTGAGTGGGTTAAAACACTCACCTTTGGAATTTAAATTGAATTTAAACCCGATTTAAACCCAAAAATTCGCCCGTCTCAGAATTTGTCCAAACCAGCGTCATCAAGTCCGGAATTAAATTACGATCCTAACGCAAAAAAAATCGTGTGAATCCGATGTCGTATGAAAAAGTTATGATGAAAAATCGATTTAGAAACAAAATTAAAACTTAACCAGAATACCAAATTCACAACATAACAAAGGAGCCACGTCATCACACTCCAGGCCGCGTCCAGGTCCCTTGCAACCGAGACCTCCATTCGAACAGAGAAACATGCACAGTGTTGACCACGCATATCAAACTTTGACCGCCCATGGACACCACCTCCGGCCGCCGTTGGACAAGTCGACCCCACCATCGTGCTCCTCATGCCGAGACGCCTCCATCCCCCTGGGTCCGGTCGTCCAGATCTCCTCCGGCCGCCGTGGCTTTAAAACCCTAGTTGAATTTTCTAGGTAGATCCAACCGTTGATTCTCGACGAAACCTATATAGATGTGATCCCCATCGTCCATACTACAATACCCAGAAATAGAATTTCAATCCGATGAAGTTTGTGACAGCGTGATGAACGGTTTAGGGCTGTTTGAATTTATTCTGGATGAACGACAGCTCCAATTGAAAAACGAATTACACCATGAGATTATGCGTATCGAATACTTCAACATATATTTTTTTGAGAATTTTATGAGGTGTTTGAATTTTCACTGAATTTTGGATTGAAGCAGATCTGGATTTTGCAACCATTAAGGAGAAAGAGGAGATGAAGAAATATGTACGTACAGACAATGACAATAGAAAGGAGGCTAGGGTTTATCATGGTATACTTATAGATAGGCTAGAGGTAGGGTAGCTAGACTGGATACGCGAACGTACGGAATAAAATATGGCCCAAAAAGCCCGCTATGCCTCCGGAACCGAATTTGTTAAAACTATATATCCAAATAGGTGTTTTAAAATATTCTGAACGCGATGGAAAAAGTTTCACGACCAAATTCGATCGTATGAAGAAGTTATGCTGAAAACAAGATTTCCAAATTGATTTCAAATTGATTTTAATAAAATTGATTTCAAGGCGTTTCGCGTCCGTACGATCAAACGACAAGTCCGATCGATACGAAAATTGAAACCCTATAATAATTCACCGATACGGATCCGATGAAACTTGTTTCGTCGAAATCCGAGTCCGTGACAAAATGGCTATTTTTAATGTTTATTAAATCAATTAAATAAATCATAAAATCCAATTTTATATTTTCAACTTCTAATATTGGCCAAATTTCATTTCTTAGATAATTCAATCAATTCCAATTGATTTAACAAGCTTGGATTATGAATTAAAATTTATAAATATATTAATTTGCAGCGTTAATATCCGCACTTTCTTATTATTTGGAAATTAAAATCTTTATTCTTAAACTCAATTATTAATTCCTATACTCTTATATTCTCGTCTTAAATCCAATTAGATAAATATTTTTGATTTCCATTCCAACTCCTTTGATTTCAAATAAACTTTTTACCATAAGTTATATTCCAAAATATTAATAACTTTATCTCCATTTATTCGCCTTAATTTATTTAAGTCAAATCCTTAATTAAACTCTATTGCAATGTTTTCAAATATCATTCCCTCCTTTCTCTTAACTATTTTTTTTTATTCAAATCTTAATGAATTCAATACTATCAGTTTGATAAATCCATTAAATTCATTCAATAGTTTACAAATTCCAATCTAAATTCAATAACGTAATAATTTACGTTTAATTCCATTTTATATGTATTAAATACCATTTGTTGGATTTAATATTCAAATTATAAATAAAATCTTGCTTTCTAAAGTTGTATCAACCATGGTCCAACTAAATTTGAATTAGCTTTAACTTTAATTTATGGACTTAACTATTGCAACAAATCCAAATAAATAAATAAGGTTTGATTCCTATATTAACTTCTTGTTGTCAATTAACTTTTTATGGTGAATATGAAATTCAATGTAAAATTGACACCTTTATATCCACTTGATTTCACCATTTCATCTTTTTATTATTAAATCCGTTATAGCCGAATGCATGAATTTAACATACATAAATATTTTCAAACTCAACTTAAATCTCACTTAACTTAATAATAAACGTTTAAATTTCCTTAATTGCAAAAATCCAATTACCTTCATTCCTTTACTCTCATAGATAAAATCTTGTTTTAAAACTTTACTATAACCCATAGTCTCATTGTATTAGGAATTTACACTACATGTAAAGTAAATTTTTATCAGTAAAGATCTTACACACTATGTCCCATAAGTTTAGATTTCACAAATTTAGCTACTGCGTTAATTCTAATTTAAGTAGCACAAATGTTCATATACCTTGAAATCATTCTCAATTTCCCAACTCAATTAATTATGCCTTACAATGTGTTTCAAATATAAAGGTATTTTATACTAATAGTTATCATACTCAAAATTATACGCTTATAACTAATTCCTACATTTGCATAATTGTATTAAGTTAGAATGTTTATTGAGGTTTATGCATTTCCAAATTTTGTACTGATTCCACCCAATTATTACTCACAGAACGTTAAATTATTAAATGACCATTTATTATAATTTAATTCCCATAATTGAGTCAAATGCTTATTATTATATATTCTTCATTTTTACCATTCCTTCCCATTTTAAATTCATTAACGAATTTACACATCTCTATCTTTCAATATAAAATAACCAAACTGATTACAAACACTGTTTCTATTAATTTTCATAAATTTGTTCAAAACTATACTTTTGTTTACATAAAATAAATTTTATGTTTCTATTAGACCCTTTTCCTTTTCACTACAGACATTAAATATTACTATCTATACTAATTGCACCTTTATACTAATGAATACCATTCAAGTTAACTAACATTCACAGATTCAACATTTATTTGTTTCTTAAAATTTTGCTTTAGATCAAGTTGTGACAATTTACATTATCCACATCTATTGTCATAAAATTTTATAGTTACACTAAATTGCAACCACTATACCAAATCTCTACCTTTATACTTAACCAAATTAGAAATTATATAAATTTGATTTATTAAATATTATAAATTTAGCGGGTCGTTACACTCTCCCCCACTCAAAACTTTTCGTCCCCGAAAAGGAAAAAGAAGGGAGAAGGAAGAATAAAACAGTACATTTTTATTTCAAATATTAATTTATAAACAATATTTTACTGGATTAATTTCCTTTAATGAAATACACTTGTTTTATAATCATTATACCCTTTGATACTTGAATTATTAAAGTTGGGAAAAATGTTTTCAACAAAATTCTAAGTCCAAAATTTACGGAAAATTTTGGCAGAGTCTCCTTTGTACGGAGGGACTCTGGAGAAAATATAATATCCAAATATACAAATATATTACATATATCCAAAATAAAATATCCCACACTGGAAAATATATAAATAGCGCTTTAATCGTAATCCGAAAACGTACCTATTTGTCGGGCAAAACGCTTATTATTTTGGAACCAAAAGCAGTAGCAGTTGCTTCCAACCCCTGTATTCACTTATATAATCTAAAAGGTTAAATATTTATTTTACAGTGAAAGGTTTAGGTGGATTCAATCATTCATATCCAATCAAATGCAACAACCACAATTTTTTTCTCAACAGCACACACCACATTCAACAAACAATCATTTAATCAAACAACAATTAGTTGTTCGGGTTCAAATTCTGAAGTTGTACGAATGAAGAATAACTATCAAGTACATCCGTTGCTCAACAGCCTAAGATGGAACAAAGATAGATTATTTGTAAATCTAACAACTCCATAATTCCTTACCCAACAACATACATCAACCAACAATTCAAATCAACACCAAAATATCTCATTATACATTTATTTCATAATTCAGTGTTTTGATTTTTCTTTCCTTCATTTATGAGGGATTTCTTTGTTTCTTACAAGTTTATTTTCCAATTATCACCAAATTCATTATATTTGTATTTCCTTTTTATTACTTAAGTTTCCTTTTATTACTTAAGTTTATAAAATAAATTCTCATTAATAACAGCAATTTATTGAATACCTTTATTGCTTCAAGCTTTACTTGCAAGATTTTCTTTTACATATTCTTACTAACATTTCAACTTTTATTTTATGGTAAGTTATATATATTTTAAGAATGTAAGTGACAATTTACATGTTTCTTCTTAATTCCTTTAATTAATATATATATATTTGTTACTTACCTTTAATCTCATTCATTTATTTAATGTGGAGGTTTCCATTATATTGGAATAGAGGAAATTAAAACATACTTAAGTTAATAATCCTACAATCAATTCTTATTTAGAATTTCATTTTATTTACTTTAAGTTCATATCACCTATTAGTAATTCTTAACTTAATTTTTTTTTTTTTTTTTTTTTTTTAGTAAAATTTCAATCATAACTTAAGTTTATACCATTAAATTCTTATTTATACAGTCGTTTATTGAATACTTCAATTTTTCCTAAATTCCTACTTGTAAAATATTCAATTCTAGTTTCTTATTTAACATTTCAACTTTTATATTTGGGTAAGTTATTTATGTTAAAGAAATTGCAATTGAACTTATACAAGTTAAATCTCCATTCTTTAATTCAATTCAATGTTAATCCTTATTACTATTCTCTCTCCTACGTATTCACTTTCTCTTTATATCCTTGCAATAATTCTCTTAATTAAATTAGAGGTTTTAATTTATTTATTACTTAACCCCTTTTTTTTTCACTAACATAATTTTAAACAATTTATTAATGGAAATTTAAGAATTTAATACCGGGTCAAATTTCAAAATTACTTTAAAATAATAGATAATATAATTTCTTACAACTCTTATATCTCCAATTATCTTTAAACAATTAAAATTTCAAATAAATTCAAAACAATTCTGTAGTAGTATTTACTACAGCGGCCTTTCCCCTTCGAAACTCGAAAATGAAAGTCGATGATGCGGCCGTCATCACCGAATTTATTTTCCAGCGACGGAGAGAAAAGTACATAATTTATTTCCCCAAAATCTTCTTTTAAAACAAATTTCCCGAATTTAAAACGGAATATTCATATCGGAAAACATATATATGACAATATTATTATACTTCCAAATTATACTTTTTATATAAGAAATTTCTTATAAACCAAATCATTATTTTTCATAAATTCTTTGAAAGCACATTTCAAAAATCCCGGACTTAAGTTCTAAAATCTCCCATTTGATTTATCATAATTTCAACTTAGCTTCAGTTATTATAAATATTTTTATTGCCTAACATCCAATCTATAGCAACCAAATATATATATCTTTATAAAATATTTTTATATATAGAAAATATGATAGGCAAAATTATTTCATTCACCTATATTAAAAACTAATATTATGTCGGCCTGTCCTATTAAGTGTTTAGAAATCCCTATTGATGGCATAGCGTCCCATGCATCAACCAGAATTTATAAATACAAAGCGGAACAGATTAACACAATATCAAAAAATTTTTATTAATACTAACAAGTACGCTCTCTCATATATACACTCAGCGACTCCCATAGGATATTTCTACCCTATTAACAAAGAGTCAAACCCCACAAAGCCAAGGTTTATCGCTAAACCAAAGCTCTGATACCAACTGTAACATCCCGCCTTTTTGCACACTTTAAACCGACACACGTGCCAATTCAAAGCATACGCAAGGGCGGATTGTTATGGGGTAAATAAGAAAACAGAGGAGAAATAAAACAAAACAGAATCTCACAGCGGAAGGATAAAATATAATAATCAAATATACAGTTCATGAAACTGTTTTACAAAATAATTCGTTTTTCTTGTGCAATAAATATCAGAGTTACACATACCAATACAACAATGCAGCGGAATTAAATGGTGTAGTGCACTAGTATAAATAATAATAATACAAATCTTCGTCTTCGTCCTCCAAAGCTAAATCTTCAAATCCTGAAACGCTCGAACTGACCCGAGCGAATTTGAAAAGACAAAAACACTCGAGTCAGACTAGAATATCTTATGTGAGTTAAATAAACAGAAATAAATATGAGTACAGTAACTCAAGAGATGCTCGGGATTTACATCTCCTAAGGATCCGTTAAACTATTTACTATGTAGTATATTGCGTTATTATAATAGTGTCTATTTATAAAATAAACTTACTTTTTAATAGCGTTAAGGGGTTACCCATATAGCCCTTAACACATAATAGTCCCAGTAGTCCGTCCAATATCATAGTCCCTCCTGATCGGGAAGCCACTAGAGGATACCACACGGGCTACGGGAGAAAACCAAACTCGTACAAGGCGCGATAGGGTAGGTGACACGGCACAACTAGGCAATGCCAGGGTAGATATACCAATTACGCTTCCGGGCCGATGGTAACGCGAAGCCGCAGCAACCGCCCACCTCGAAACAACTCCCCAAATCAAAAAAAATAGAAGTGGCCACTGAAACAATCCAAAGTCATAGTATAATATCGAAGAGGAGTGTCCGATCAGAGGAATGACCTCATTAACCCGTCGATCGCTCCTGTTTTAGCCACCTTATGCCAACTCACGGGAGTCGGGTCCACGTATTTACCTTACAGGAATCGTCGCCACCAACCTACTTCATTCTGGAATCTCCACCGCGTACACGGTTAGTCAAAGTGGTTTTCGGTATCGACAGAGAGTATGTCCATATCCGATCCCGGTCTCTTTGCCAACCCATCGTTATTATAACACCGCGGTTATTTAAAACAGTTTATACTTTTAAAACCAGAATATAATCCATTTCAAAACCATAATATTACGATATCATTCCAAAACCCAAAACCATATTTTACCACTTATCCCAAATATAATTTCTTTCCAATAATAAAAAGGCTTTAACTTCATAATATCTGAAAATCGAATATTTTCAAAGCATAATATTTTTGGAAATCCATAATTTCAAACCATAACTTTTAAAAACTCAAATGGTTTGGATATTCAACGGTATATGAATTTCAAGGGCTTAACTTTACTGTCACTTTGTAAAGAAATAAGTTATATGGCTTTATGGAAATATTTCTTTATCTAAAGTTAAGACCATAATTTAGATATCACTCTTAAGTTCCAAAACCATTTCAATTTCCATATATATAAATCCATTGGAGTATTAATATTCAAAACTAAAATTGGAATATATTCTTTCAACAAATTAAATGTTTTATTATTTAGTTTGAATATTCACATAAATCCTTAAACAACTCCAATTTCTAGTAATAAAACATATGTATTTTTCGATTCCAATTTATATTAGAATATTTTTCCAATTCAAATTCATATTAGAATATTCATTTCAATTTTTTTCTTGGGAAAAATCCAATTATAAATATCATATCTTAAATTTCCAAACTTAACATTTAAACATATGATATAAATTTATCCAACTCCATTTTCTAAATTTTCTTCCATTTTACTAAGGGAATTTATACACCTTTTTATTTCAAAATTTCCAACTTTTCATGTACATAAATACGGAAGAAAAATATTTATACAGTATAAAATTTAAGATTATTATAAACCGTATTCCATCCAAACCATAGAAATCACATTAAAATAGTTATATATAGACCGCGGTGCCTGTATATAATTTTCTATCCTATGGTCAAGTGATACGGATATTTATCATTTCAATCCGCAATTTAAAAATAAAACTTTGCGGTTTTATCATTTCAAACCACAATCCCGAAAAATGAAATATGCATGATAAATTTGCAAATTTAATGATATGCAATAAACATTCATTCATCAACAACATCCATCATCCAATCGCAACCATCAACCAATTTCAATCAATAACAGTATATATCTATGAACATATACAACAGGTAATAACTGTCAGTTTTTTCCAAATTAAATTTATCAACTATTTATCTAACAGTTTACTCAATAATAATTTACATAACTGTTAACTAGCAGTTCTTATGCAAACAATAATTTCTAACAGCCAATTAATATGCAATCAATCAATTTAAATTAACAGCTAAATTCAAAAAAAAAATGCAATTCAACAGATATGGATGAAATAACATGCCCAAAAGCTCATAAATAAATTTCTATTCATTTCTAAAATTTATTTAACAAACATAAAAGCTTCTAGTAATTGTGAGTGGGTTAAAACACTCACCTTTGGAATTTAAATTGAATTTAAACCCGATTTAAACCCAAAAATTCGCCCGTCTCAGAATTTGTCCAAACCAGCGTCATCAAGTCCGGAATTAAATTACGATCCTAACGCAAAAAAAATCGTGTGAATCCGATGTCGTATGAAAAAGTTATGATGAAAAATCGATTTAGAAACAAAATTAAAACTTAACCAGAATACCAAATTCACAACATAACAAAGGAGCCACGTCATCACACTCCAGGCCGCGTCCAGGTCCCTTGCAACCGAGACCTCCATTCGAACAGAGAAACATGCACAGTGTTGACCACGCATATCAAACTTTGACCGCCCATGGACACCACCTCCGGCCGCCGTTGGACAAGTCGACCCCACCATCGTGCTCCTCATGCCGAGACGCCTCCATCCCCCTGGGTCCGGTCGTCCAGATCTCCTCCGGCCGCCGTGGCTTTAAAACCCTAGTTGAATTTTCTAGGTAGATCCAACCGTTGATTCTCGACGAAACCTATATAGATGTGATCCCCATCGTCCATACTACAATACCCAGAAATAGAATTTCAATCCGATGAAGTTTGTGACAGCGTGATGAACGGTTTAGGGCTGTTTGAATTTATTCTGGATGAACGACAGCTCCAATTGAAAAACGAATTACACCATGAGATTATGCGTATCGAATACTTCAACATATATTTTTTTGAGAATTTTATGAGGTGTTTGAATTTTCACTGAATTTTGGATTGAAGCAGATCTGGATTTTGCAACCATTAAGGAGAAAGAGGAGATGAAGAAATATGTACGTACAGACAATGACAATAGAAAGGAGGCTAGGGTTTATCATGGTATACTTATAGATAGGCTAGAGGTAGGGTAGCTAGACTGGATACGCGAACGTACGGAATAAAATATGGCCCAAAAAGCCCGCTATGCCTCCGGAACCGAATTTGTTAAAACTATATATCCAAATAGGTGTTTTAAAATATTCTGAACGCGATGGAAAAAGTTTCACGACCAAATTCGATCGTATGAAGAAGTTATGCTGAAAACAAGATTTCCAAATTGATTTCAAATTGATTTTAATAAAATTGATTTCAAGGCGTTTCGCGTCCGTACGATCAAACGACAAGTCCGATCGATACGAAAATTGAAACCCTATAATAATTCACCGATACGGATCCGATGAAACTTGTTTCGTCGAAATCCGAGTCCGTGACAAAATGGCTATTTTTAATGTTTATTAAATCAATTAAATAAATCATAAAATCCAATTTTATATTTTCAACTTCTAATATTGGCCAAATTTCATTTCTTAGATAATTCAATCAATTCCAATTGATTTAACAAGCTTGGATTATGAATTAAAATTTATAAATATATTAATTTGCAGCGTTAATATCCGCACTTTCTTATTATTTGGAAATTAAAATCTTTATTCTTAAACTCAATTATTAATTCCTATACTCTTATATTCTCGTCTTAAATCCAATTAGATAAATATTTTTGATTTCCATTCCAACTCCTTTGATTTCAAATAAACTTTTTACCATAAGTTATATTCCAAAATATTAATAACTTTATCTCCATTTATTCGCCTTAATTTATTTAAGTCAAATCCTTAATTAAACTCTATTGCAATGTTTTCAAATATCATTCCCTCCTTTCTCTTAACTATTTTTTTTTATTCAAATCTTAATGAATTCAATACTATCAGTTTGATAAATCCATTAAATTCATTCAATAGTTTACAAATTCCAATCTAAATTCAATAACGTAATAATTTACGTTTAATTCCATTTTATATGTATTAAATACCATTTGTTGGATTTAATATTCAAATTATAAATAAAATCTTGCTTTCTAAAGTTGTATCAACCATGGTCCAACTAAATTTGAATTAGCTTTAACTTTAATTTATGGACTTAACTATTGCAACAAATCCAAATAAATAAATAAGGTTTGATTCCTATATTAACTTCTTGTTGTCAATTAACTTTTTATGGTGAATATGAAATTCAATGTAAAATTGACACCTTTATATCCACTTGATTTCACCATTTCATCTTTTTATTATTAAATCCGTTATAGCCGAATGCATGAATTTAACATACATAAATATTTTCAAACTCAACTTAAATCTCACTTAACTTAATAATAAACGTTTAAATTTCCTTAATTGCAAAAATCCAATTACCTTCATTCCTTTACTCTCATAGATAAAATCTTGTTTTAAAACTTTACTATAACCCATAGTCTCATTGTATTAGGAATTTACACTACATGTAAAGTAAATTTTTATCAGTAAAGATCTTACACACTATGTCCCATAAGTTTAGATTTCACAAATTTAGCTACTGCGTTAATTCTAATTTAAGTAGCACAAATGTTCATATACCTTGAAATCATTCTCAATTTCCCAACTCAATTAATTATGCCTTACAATGTGTTTCAAATATAAAGGTATTTTATACTAATAGTTATCATACTCAAAATTATACGCTTATAACTAATTCCTACATTTGCATAATTGTATTAAGTTAGAATGTTTATTGAGGTTTATGCATTTCCAAATTTTGTACTGATTCCACCCAATTATTACTCACAGAACGTTAAATTATTAAATGACCATTTATTATAATTTAATTCCCATAATTGAGTCAAATGCTTATTATTATATATTCTTCATTTTTACCATTCCTTCCCATTTTAAATTCATTAACGAATTTACACATCTCTATCTTTCAATATAAAATAACCAAACTGATTACAAACACTGTTTCTATTAATTTTCATAAATTTGTTCAAAACTATACTTTTGTTTACATAAAATAAATTTTATGTTTCTATTAGACCCTTTTCCTTTTCACTACAGACATTAAATATTACTATCTATACTAATTGCACCTTTATACTAATGAATACCATTCAAGTTAACTAACATTCACAGATTCAACATTTATTTGTTTCTTAAAATTTTGCTTTAGATCAAGTTGTGACAATTTACATTATCCACATCTATTGTCATAAAATTTTATAGTTACACTAAATTGCAACCACTATACCAAATCTCTACCTTTATACTTAACCAAATTAGAAATTATATAAATTTGATTTATTAAATATTATAAATTTAGCGGGTCGTTACATATATATACTTTGGTTTGTAGTGATTTATAGTATTGATTCTTATAAAATATATACGTACGTGGTTTACAAAGTCTTGGGATTTAACAGTTCTGTTACATATGTTATATTGTTTTATATAAAATAATAAAACTGTGATGTTAGCGTTTGTTGCTTTCTTTGTTACAGTAATATATAAAGTTATTTTGAAAAGTGGTCTCATCATTTTTCTTTAAACTTGT